>JAFMOD010000320.1:588238-603060 GCA_019802435.1 Corydoras maculifer
GGCTGAATAATTTTGCACATCGCACTTTTCAGTTTTTTATTTGTAAAAAAATTGTTGATTCATGTATAACTTTCATTCCACTTCACAATTGTATACCACTTTGTGTTGGTCTTTCACATTAAATTCCAGTGAAATATATTTATGTTTGTGGTTGTAATGTGACAAAATATGGAAAAGTTCAAGGGGTATGAATACTTTTGCAACCCACTGTATATAGGGCTACAGTGCTGTTTGGTGACATGGTGTGAACCACACTTGACGTAGACCAGAGGAAGCAAAGAAAGGAATTGTCTCAGGAGATTAGAAAGAAAATTATAGACAAGATGTTAAAGATAAAGGATATAAGACAATTTCCAAGTAGCTTGAAGTACCTGTGACTATAGTTGTACATATTATTCAGAGATTTTAGATCTATGTAGCCAACCTTTCTGCACGTGGCTGCAGAACAAAAATTGATAACAAATCAAAAAGATGGATAATACTTTCAAAGAGTTAAAAAGTGAATTTCAAGCTCAAAGAACATCACCCATTATTCTTTGAGCCAATGCGGACCTCATGGGAGACACCATTGTTGAAAACAAATCATAAAAAAGCCAGACTGAAATTTGCCAAACTACATGTTGACAAACCCCAAAACTTCTGGGAGAATGAAACAAAAATGGAACTATTTACCAAGGCAACATCTGCTCTATGTTCACAGATGGAAAAATTCAGCATATCAAGAAAGAACACTGTTCCTTTGCTACATCTGGCACAGGGTGTGTTGAATCTGTTCAGGGTACAATGAAATTTCTAGACTATCAAGGGATTCTAGAGAGAAATATGCTGCCCAGTGTCAGTAAGCATGGTTTCAGTCGCAGGTCAAGGGTCTTGCAACAGGATAATGGCCCAAAACACACAGCTAAAAACACCCAAGGAATGGTGAAAGGAAAACATTGGACTAGAGCAAACTCATGAGGAGTGCGCCAAAATACCTGCTGAGAGGTGTAGAAGACTCACAGACAGATACTGGAATTTTTTGATTGCAGTGATTGTCTCAAAATGTTGTGCATGATTTTATTTTTTTAAATAATTCTGTTTAGGCATAGTTGAAAAGCAATGTCTGGCTTTTATTGGTTAAGTTTCATAGCATTTTTATTCATTATTACTTTTGACAGATTAAAGTTATTTCTGTGACCATTGTGGGATTTTCTTTCCTTAACAAAGGGGAACCAACAATTTTGTCAATGTGTGTATATATTTATTTTACTCACCTTCATAGTGAGAGTGAATCCAGCAGCATACAGTGGGTTTTCTCTGTCTAGTCGTCCATTCACTGTCAAAGATCCACTGATGTAATCCACAGAAAAAACACTGTTAGTGTTTCCTAATGCACAAAAAAGATACAGACGCAGTGTTAGAAAATATGTCTTGTAAACTACAAATATTATACAGCGTTCATCAGAAAGTTAAATGTAGATTGTGTGGATAACATAAATTTGATCTGCAAACCTGATATATTTTATCATTCAGCAGATTTACATTTGATCATTTTGCAGGCACTTTTATCAAAATGAACTTCATGGTTAGGGTCAATGTACAGGGTCAGTCATTACATAGTAGCCTTGGAGCAATGAGGGCTAACTTTATTGCAATCAGGATTCAAACCCCAGGAATCAGGATTCAATCTATCAGATTGATAGCCCAACTCACTGAGCTACCATACGCTTCTGAAAACACTTACTTGTTTGCAAAAGTGCCATGACAGCATTATGTTGGACAATTAGGACCATTCATTCTTCTGCTGTTTTTTTTTTAACAGATGTTACATGGTTGTATGCTTCTAATATATGGATGCTGATATTCTTTGCATATATTTTACTTCTGATGTGCTGCTAAGTGCTAAGTAGTCTCATTACTAATTCTCTGTTTGCATTTGTCAATAACCCTTGAAATATTGAGGGAGCAGATTTCTAAGTACCTTCTGATCAGGTTAGTCTACCTTTTGCTTATCACTTGTTATTTCTCACTTTCTCCATTCACCTTGTACTTATGCATTATGGTGGTGGCTTAAGTCTAATTGATTCTAATGCTAACCAGGCAAATGACAAAATTATTTTGTAAAATTTTCAACCTTTCTCCCCTGGATGGGCATGGGGAACCCCTCTGCAACCCTAGTCCCTTGTATCCCTTGTATACGACTAAGCGGAAGATAATGAGATGAGATTTGCTACATTACTCTTTTATTATAATAGTTATTATAATAGTTTTTGGAAACCATTTTACAAAACTAAAGGACAAAACGTTTCTTAGCGGAAACATCTCATGCAGCACAGAGAACAATCATAATCACAGGAACAGCAGTGACACCAGCTACAGACGTGTTAGATGTACATTTAATATATGATGGGATTAAAGCCCATTCCTGTGCTTTGGAAATCCTGTCTCCTTATTCCTTTCTGCATTCAGTTACACTCTTGGCTACAAAATTATTCTGCATAATGTCCCTTGGATAATTCATCATAATGGGTAATTTATAAACATCCTAGAAAATGTGTGGGTGATGTGGGTTGTGGATTTAACTCTTTTTGACCTTAAAACACAGATCCCTTGTCTGTTATCTGAAAATAATGTGTAAAATAAAGTTGAGTGTCAGTCCATCATCTATAATGCCTAGCTGAGCTCATTGGTAACACCAACACAACTCAACTATCTCCGCCTGCCAGACCGTGTTACTACATGAGGCACTCCGTCAACCATGATTGCATGACGTCTAATGCAGCAGTGCTAATTATACAACAGTTACAGGTTAGCAAATGTGTGCACCTGATAGCAACACTCAGTTGCATTTATCAAACAAGCTGAAGAGCAAGATGAGAAAATTGTTTAATTACAACGTCTCTGGAAAAATGCACATTAAAATCACACTTTTCTTTTCTGAAATTCCAAAATCTTGACCAGTTATCTCCCTGTAAGCATGTTGTATATTCTGTCCCAATATTACATGAATTACCACTGTATCTCTATGGTGTTCGACTGCAGGTCAACTCAAAATCAGGTTTTGTTTCAAGATTTTAATGTTTATAGCATCATGTCGTTTACAACAGAGTCACGCTCCTACAGTAAGCATCCTCAAAGCACTTTGCTGTTGAGTATGATATGGATTATTTACAAGATTTTGATAACTAAACAATTTTTATAATGTGGCAAGAAGCTAGTGGCATTTTTTCTCTAGCCATGCTTTGCATTCAGTAGTGTGCACACTGCTGACAATAATGGTGCAGATGCAGCTGTAATTCACTTCACATGCAGGTGCATTTGATGCAAATAAATGTTCTCCTTGACCATATGTTACCACGCACAGCTCCGCATTCAGTTCTAAACATTTTATCCGACCGTGTTCCTCACTGAAAATGGAGTAGGACGGGGAATCAGGCATGTGCATTGCCAATCCACTTTCCATCCAGACAGAGCACATATTCTTATTGACCTGCTGAAGGGAAAGCCAATTGCCAGCTGTGATGCTGGAATAAGTGACACTCTCTTTGTCTTTTGATCCTTTATTTATTTTCTGTAGGGTGCACACACTCTATGAGGTAAACACAGTTGCACTGCAACGAAGTGGTTGGGGCCGACCTGCCCTGCTATTTTATCAGCGTGATGTGTTCTGTTAAATGTTTATATACTTTAATCTCTGTTAAATCTAATATTTGCATATAACCTATATATTCGTATTTTAAACCACACCTGAAAATGTACACACTGGATTTAAAACTTACGTCTTTAAAAATAAATATATACAAATTAAGGGTAAGCGGTTACCTAGGCAATGAACCAGTTCAATCACAAATGGTTACTTTCTAACTTACTGACTTGGTCGTTCACTTGTAAGTCACTTTGAATAGAAGTGTTTATAAAAGACTACATGTAAATGTAGTCCTTTATAAGTTGCAGTTTCTACTCTTTATACTACCATGATAATACAAGGTGGGGTTGAAACATAGCAGTGGCTGGGTGATCACAGGTTTAGTTTAATGTCGCTTGAAGAGCAGAGCTTAATGGCCAGGGTGAACAGGGACTTCCCCATGTGCCTCAGTATGGCTGATGCAGCTGCTCGAGGACTATGCCAGTAGGTGCTCCTTTTGGTCTATCTTTTTTTTTAATGTATTTTTGTAGGATTGTGCACACTTTTGAAGGTAAACATCACTGCGCGTTCATAGTAAGTATTAAAAAGGGTATTTACAAAGGGGTAAATTTCAGGTTACTTTCAATACAAAAGTAGTAGGTTCTTGTGATTCTTGATCCAGGCAGGCCAATCATTATTGGAATTTTCAACCTACTGGCATCTACTGGGCAATAGCATTGACCCCCTAATAGCTGAGCATAGTCTTGTTGACTGAGGTGAGGTCAGCCGAGGTTAACCTTGCCTGTCCTCACACTATACACAGGGCTGGTTGAGCTATTGTTAGCTTAAATAGGAAAATATGCTGAAATTAAAAAATAAAAAGACACAATCCTCGAAATAATAATTGGGGATTGAGGGCAAAAGGTGGCAGCAGGAGCAGTAAATGGGTGGCTAGACTGAACCACATACAAATTGGGCAAAACTACATATTGTCTTGTAAACATTGATTTGGAATGTTTTTTGCTCAATACAACTTTTTTCAATAATTTTCAAATTGGTTTGATGAGGTGATTTTGATAGCAGACTGAGGATCTTCTATATTAGGATATTGAAACTTTGACATGCACACAATTTATATGAAAGTTTTTGCAGCCTTGATAAATATAAAATTATGCTCATTATTTAGGAATATATAAGCAGATTATAGCAATCATCATAAAACACATTTTCATTAAATGCACAAAATAATTAAAAAAAATTATGCTAAAAAATATGAAAAATCATCCATGTGGTTTGTGTAGTTTAGACAGTTTCTAGTCAGTATTCAGTGATACTCAGTATGATGGAACTTTATCTTTGCAAATGCTTTTTGTATCTAGTTAAAGTATGTTAATTCCTGTAATAGGTAATTTCTCTTCTCTTTCCTTTTTTGCAGTTTTGTGTTGTCTTGTGTTGTCCTGTATGCACAGCTTGTTTTTGGTCATGTTTTATTATCTTTTGTTCAGAGAACTCCAAAAGCTTTAGTTTGTCTCCTCTAACATTTGTAGTTGATTTCAAATTATTTGTTTAAATTATTTTTCTGATGTGAAATCTGTCCTGTTTATTTTCAGAATTTGCTTCCAAATTCATCTGATGTTGTAAAGCATGCATCACATATCAATTACATTTGATAAAAAACCTTACACTTATTAGGCAATTATGTAGAGGTCCATTTATAAAAATGCAAACAGGATTCAGCTAAAACTCTCACCACACCTGCTGATTTGCTCATCAAAGGCATTCTAGCCCTCTGTATCTAAACACCATCAGTCTATGCCATGCTTAGTATGTCCTAATATTTACACTGGTAAATTAGATTGGATTCTTTTATTTTTTGTTAGGATGACACTATGATGTAGGATGTAATGTTAGGATCTGAAAAAAAAGGATGGATTCACCACATTCATAATCATAATCAGTCTTATTACTTGGTAAAAATAATAAAATTTGATATACAGGTCCAATCAATAGTAGTAGAACAACCTGACTGAAATATGCTCAGTGACTGGTCACTTGGAATAGGTTCAATACAGCCATGATATATAAAATTGCTTGGTGAGTGCCAGCAGAATGAGCTGAATGATAAGCAAAGAGTCATGGACTGAGCATCCAGTGTCTCCCCACCAGCCACTAACTCCTGCAAAGATGGCAGGCCAACAAATACATATAAACACAAACAAAATCTTTGGCTTTGCACACTTCCACTTATTTCTTGTAGCCTTACTCACATTTTAAACATGACTACAAGCTGAACCCAAACATAACCTTACTTTAAAACATCTGTTCACTAAATTAAACTGGTTTTAATAGTGAGTTTACTATTTTGTTTATCTAGGAGAATGTTCACAACAATATGGTGTGAAAAAGAGCTAACCAGCACAAGACACAAAAATGGTAGCCCTACGTAATGATGATACATGAGATCAGCGAGTTGAGCCTTAAAATTAATTACTAGGCAAAGACGATACTGTGGAAATGGGAATTTAGCACTGGGACTGAAAATCTGCTTCAGATACATGATCAGTAGCAGTTTTTTTATACTATGGGCGTTTTATTGGTTTGCTAAAGAAGCAATTGAACCCTCCACTGCCATGTGCAGGGGGATGAAGGGGGTTGTTTAGGATGGGTGTCACTACTTAGGTTTTGTCTGAGCATTAAATGACCTGACCTTGGACTAAATATACAGGGACACTCACTCCTGAAAAGACTGTCTAAAAGGCTCACATTTATAAACAATCTTTCTCACTTTGGAATGGGGTTTGGAAATTGCCTTGTTACTCTTCATAAATTTAGTGACTCTTTACTCTTTACAATTGTTTCTCCGCAGTTACAGCTGATGTCCTTTTTTCTCCAAAACTGATTCATTAATGAAAACAATATGAATTGATTAAAAATAATAATAATTATATATTGTATATACACATACAATAGTTACTTATTCATTATACAACTTTTTTTTCTGTTCCACTTACCATATAGCTGCACTTTTATTTATTTTTTATTATTTATTTGTTTTACAATTACAGACTGCAACATCTGTTTCTCATACTTTGTTCTCTTCACTCTGTGCTTTAATGATTAGGACCCAGAGGACCACCATAGTATTAACAAGTCTATAGGGACAGTAATTATGACACAGTAAAAGGATTTCCCAAACCTATGACCAACAGTTGTTTCCTCTAACATCTTTTATGATATAGCATTAATATACTATTATGTCTGCATGTCCTGCACAAAACTTTTTGGCTTGTATTTCAAATCTAAATTCATGCTGCTAGGTGAGTTTAAGATTAATGAAAAAATAATTACTCATGTGTGTAAGCATGCATCTGAGCTCCACATACTTATTTTATGTAAGTATGTATGTTATAAAATTGTATAATGTATGCACAAAAAACATTATGTTAAATATTATATACTTAGCTAGACAGTGGTGTTTGCATCTTTGTGTATATTTGTTCTGTCTATTAAATATGCATGCAATGTAAAAGACACATATTTTAATCAGAACTAGTGGAAATGCAGGTTGGTTCACAAAAAATGCTAAAACTTATATTAATGCTTGCTAACAACTGTGCGTCAAGTTTGAACAAGGCACTATCCTGTCCCGGAATGACTATCTCTGTAGCTTAGTTGACCTATTTAATTACAGCAGATATAGTCTACAGTAGCTATGAAATGCAAAGTGACCATATAAAAAAATTCAATTAAAACTACAACTTCACAATATTGTAATTCATGGGCTGGAAAATGAAAAGCGGAAGCATATTTATACAAGTGACTGCGGCGGACGTGCACACACACAAACATTTTGTTTTTGCATTGTGGGCATTTCACATAGGCTTCCATTCATTCCACAGAGACTTACACAAACCTTAACCATAAATACTGCCTTGAATGGGCACGCTCATTGTCCCGTCCCGGGGCTCCGCCTCCCTTGGTGATTATTTAGGACGCGGGATATCGCGGGACACGCATGTTGGAACGTCTTAGTATAAGACCGGGTTGTTGTAAGAGCTACTTGCCCCCTTGTTAACACTATCGGTGTTCTCCATCCCAGTGACCTGGCCATCTTCTTCAGAGCTTGGATTTTTATTTACACCAGGGCACCTGCACCAGGGCTGACAGTTCCCAGACTCGCGGACTCCGCCCCGTCCCTTTGTTCTGGCGGGAACTACAGCGCGTATACACTCGGGACTACAGCGCGTATCCCGCAGCATCGTCAAGGTTTTTTTTTTAAGCTCCTGTGGTGCATAGGTGGCTGTAACGTTATTTATTAAACTGGTGCTTATTCCAAACTCGACCCGTCTCGCCTCTATCCTTCGCCGGCAGGACAAATTCCAACACCAATAAAGCAACGGCCAATTATCCCATATCTGGCCATTCGGGAGCAGGGCAGGTTCTTGTGTGAATTACGCCACAACCTAGGAGAGGTTACCACGGCGATTAGGAACCTGGCGGAGTGCCAAGGGAATCTGGAGGGGGAGCTCGCACATCTGCGTGCCACGACGACCAGCGTGCCCTCCCCGGAGGTGTTCATCCCGACTCCCGACTCCTCCTCTACCCCTCGGGCATCCTGGCCCACCCCCCCGGAGTGTTACGATGGGCACCCCGATTCCTGTGGGACCTTCCTGCTCCATCTGTTCTTCGTGAGCCAGCGGCACTTCACGGATCAACAGCGAATCGCCTTCGATCTCGCGCACCTACGAGGGAAGGCGGGGGAATAGGGTGAGTCGGTGTGGAATGCGGGCTCGCGAGATACCACAGATTACCACGCTTTCCGGGAGATCTTTCGCTCCACATTCCACCACCCCACCCAGGGACACTCCGTGGGGTCTCTGCTAATGAGGTTGCGCCAGGGCGCACACTCCACACAACTTCTGGGAGGGATTACGACCTGAGGTACAGATACTCCTCACCGGACGTGACCGCGACTGCACGCTCAACGCCTTAATCGAGCTGGCGATCCAGCTCATCGTGTGCCGCCTGCCCCCTGCTCCCGCATCTCGCCCCGGGATCATGTCTAGAGCGCTTGCGGAGCCGACTACGGAGATCCCCATGCAGGTGGACGCTGCGTGGCTGTCATCCATCGTCAGCGCGACGGCTTGTATGTCCAGAGCCTGTAAGGACCTGGTAAGCCCGCGATCATCCGCAGGAGGTTTGTTTACGTTGCCGGTCACGCTTCTTGTTCGAGGCAGGCGGTTTCGTACGCAGGCACTTGTAGACTCTGGTTCGGAGGGGAATTTTTTGGACCTCGGCACCGTGCACCAGTGGGGGATTCGACTATCGCCGCTTTCGGAGCTGCAACGAGTCTGCGGGGTGGACGGGTCTCCGGCTCATCCTGGGAGCGTTACGGGGAGTACAGAGTTACTCTGAAAATGAATGATTTGCATACCGAAGAATTGTCATTTTTTCTCATTACTTCTCCCATGGCGGTTATTATTCTAGGTTTACCTTGGCTGCAGAGGCACGACCCCGTTATCTCCTGGTCTGGCAAGCAGATTTTGCAGTGGTCCTCGTTTTGCTACTCTGCGTGCATCAGTCCCTCGGGAGGCAAGGTCCGCGCGGGAGGTACTTCCTGCGGTGGTTCCTGCGTGTTATGCCGATCTGGGGGAGGTGTTCAGCGCTGGTCAAGCCTTGCGGGTACCCCCGCGACTATGACTGCGCCATCAAGTTGGTCGAGAACGCCAAATAACCTCGGGTCAGTCCGTATCCGCTTACCACCGTGGAGACCAGGGCCATGCGTGAGTATATCACTGACTCCCTCGCGCGGGGCATCATTCGGCCCTCTACCTCTCCCGCTGCCTCTGGGTTTTTCTTTGTCCCGAACCAGGTTAAACAGGTTACACTAAAATATGCGTACCGTTTATGATGGGCCGCCATCTTTACTAAATTGGATCTCCGCAACGCGTACAATTTGGTTCGCATCAGGGAAGGGGACGAGTGGAAAACGGCCTTCGTCACCACCACGGGGCATTATGAATATGTGGTCATGCCCTTTGGGCTCTCTAATGCATCTGCTGTGTTCCAGGCGTTCGTGAATGACGTTCTGCGCAAGTATTTGGACCAGTGTGTGATCGTTTATATTGATGACATCCTGGTGTACTTCACTAATATTCACGAACACCACACTCAGGTACACGGTGTTTTGGGCCGCCTCCTACAGCAACAGCTATACGTACGGGTGAAAAAAAATGCGAGCTCGACCGCACTCGGGTGGAGTTCCTGGGGTACACCATCTCACACGCAGGGTTGCAGATGGAGGGCAGTAAGGTGCGTGCCATCCAGGAGTGGCCCATTATACATGAGGTACAGCGGTTTTTGGGTTTCACCATTTTTAATAGGAAATTCATTAGTGCCTTTAGTTCCGTGGTCGCACCCATTACAGCACTATTAAAAGGCAAGCCTAAACGGTTAGTCTGGACCGAGGAGGCCGAACGGGCTTTCGGTGAATTGAAGCAGCGTTTCTCCTCTGCCCCATTGCTGGCACTCCACGACCCAGACAAACAATTAATGGTGGAGGTAGACGCTTCCCTAGTAGGGGCAGGGGCCGTCCTGTCACAGCGGGTCCGGGAGCCCGGCCCGAGTCCGTCCTATAGCCTTTTTCTCTCGTAAGTTCTCCCCGGCGAAACGAAACTACTCCATCGGAGACCGCGAACTCCTGGTGGTCAAACTCGCATTTGAAGAGTGGCGCCACTGGCTCTGTGACCGGTTCTCGCATGCCTTAAAGTGCCTACCCCTTAAGGGTCTCCGTCCGCTTTTCCAAACCGCCGAACTACTCTTCCAACATGTGTTCACGCAATTCAGGATTCCGGAGGACATCCTTCGGATCGCGGCTCCCAGTTCACCTCGGCCATATGGCAAGCATTCTGTGAGAGGGAGGCACCCGCAGTGATTGACTGGTTTCGCAGGAGTGAGGCGGTCTGGCAGCAGGTGCATCGGAGGATCCAACGGTCCATACGCCGAGCCAAGGATTGGGCCGACCGTCGCCGCGCACCCGCACCCGAGTATCAAGTAGGTGATCGCGTATGGCTCAGCACACGCAATCTACGCTGCGCAGGCTCCCGTAAACTCGCAGACCCAAGGGTCGTCCTCGCTGCCGGGGTAAGTTGAGTTCCACCACATCCTCTGTCCCTGGAGGGGCCATAAGGGGGAGGGTAGTGTCACATCCCCTACCACTGACGTCTCAGAGGCAGGTGCCGCTTGGGGATTATTTAAGACGCAGGATATCGCGGGACACGTGTGTCGGAACATCTTAGGTTAAGTGTAAGACCGGGTTGTTGTAAGAGCTAATTGCCCCCCTGTTAACACTATCGGTGTTTTCCATCCCAGTGACCTGGCCATCTTCTCCAGGGATTGGATTTTTATTTAAACCAGGGCTGACTGTTCCCGGACTCGCGGACTCTGCCCCGTCCCTTTGTTTGTTACCTGCCGCGCTTTTTGTTCTGGCGGGAGCGCTGCGCGCCACTCGGTACTACAGCGCGTATCCCGCAGCATCGTCAAGGTTTTTTTTTTAAGCTCCTGTGGTGCATAGGTGGCTGTTACGTTACTTAATAAACTGGTGCTTACTCCGAACTCGACCCGTCTCGCCTCCATTCTTCGCCGGCATGACACCATGCTCTCTGAGGTGACTGTCTTTGTGTTCGTGCAGTATTGAGAGTATTGTGCCACCTCGTGTATGGTTTGGTTTGCAGGGATCACACATGCATCTGACGTATTATTCATTGCTATGCATAGTAGGATGCCTACAGGCCATGAAATACATTATGTTGCTTTTGTTACATTTATTTTAGTAAAGTTTCATCTCTTGTGGTTTCTGTCTCATGATGTTACTTTTCTTTTTCTAAAACAACTGAAGTTGCAAATACCAGTTTGGCCAAATAAGACTAACAGTTTTTCCGTGTTATCAGGAAAAAATTTAAATTTCTTATATAACTTTTTGCTCCCATGTGTTTGATTATATTAATTCATTAGGCTAAACATACATATATACACATAGAATGCTAGTACAATATAGTGTGTGTATCAGTCTGTATAATGCAGTTTTTGTGAAGTTAGAGCAGGTCTGAGGTTTGAGAGCAGTCTAGACAAATAACAAGATTCCATTAAAGATAAGAGGTAAAAGGAAAAAAGGATGCAATAGAAAATTCCTTCATCACACATGAATGCTTCCTGAGAAAGAACAGAAAAGGTGGATTTTCCAGATCATGCGCACGTCGCAGCCAGCACAAGTCACAGGTTACTGCTTTTAAAAAGGCAGCATAAAGCATGGACAAATGAATGAAATGAGCAGAAGGGCAAAAGATTTTAGTACAGGTTAATGTTGTTGTGCTGCTGTGCTAAGTGAATATTAGCAGAATGGCAGAAAACATCGCAAACATCACACATAAGTAGCAACAACAGAATTAATGATTAATATTGATAACAATAATAATAATAATAATAATAATAATAATAATAATAATAATTATCTAACTCTATATAGGGGCAATTAACATAGGGAACATTTAGAACAGCCAATTTACACCGAATCCATGTTTTTGGACTGTGGGAAAAAACTGAGAAATCGGAGAAAAAAAAAAACGCAGACACAGGGAGACACAACTCCAACCACTACGCCACCATGCCACCCATATTTTTTGTTGGTGGAAGATTACTTCCAGAGGTCATAATGTTAAAATGCAGGTCATATACTTGTACTATTTTAATTGACTTTAATAAGGCTAATAAAATTGTTCAGAAATAATCCTATAGTAGCATTTGTCACTAAATGATGCTACTAAATCTAATTACTGCCATCAGTTGAAAGAGAATATCTGGTTAAAGCACATGTGTACTAGATTCCTCTTCTGTTTAAGACAAGTTCATATGTGTGCCATTAACAAAAAAATAATAACTGTTACGCTGAAATAAATACATTTTGTTAAACTTCAAATTTACAGGTTTTACCTTTTTCATTAAAAGCATGGTTTTCCCACTCCCAAATCATCTAACCAAAAAACATTTATGGAACTCCTTCTTTTAGGAAGTTAGAAGCAAAGAGTTAAATTTGAGAATCTGAAGAAATTTCTGAAGTCAATAATAATAATAATAATAATAATAATAATAATAATGTCAGTAATTACATGAATAATAATTTTTTAAAGCTTAATAGCATTAAAAACTAATCTGACAAAACCTAAAATAATGCAATAAACTGAAGTCAGAGCTCAACTGTATTACATACTTAACTGTGAGAGAAAGTGATTACAGAGGTGATTATACACCCAACAGCTTATCAACACCAACATCTTAGCTGCAATAAGTGAAGACAGAGAGGTGGAGTGCAGGAAGCTAATACTTAGCCTTATTACACAGTCTGTTCAAGACAAAAATATAGAAAATCTTCATTACAGTTTACTGCTGTTGTTTTGCTTTTAAGTCAGTGTCAGCTGTAGTCACAGAGACAGAATTACTTGTGTGCAATCAAATCACCCACCACCTGGAAGTGTCAAATAATAAGCAAACAATGCTGGTCACGCTTATTATTCTGAAATGCTGACTTTAACCAGAGCAAATTCATTCAGTCTTTATTTGTTTGAAGGAGGCTTTACATTACATTTTTATTTCACAATCTCCATGTCAAAAAGATTTTCTGCCAAAGGTATTCAAAATTAAAACATGTGATGTTCTTTGAATACCTTTGCCAGAAAACCTTTTTATTCACAGGACTAAGAGACACAGCATTAAAAATAAATGTAACTAAACTGTAACAGAAAATAAGCAGTTGGGGGGTGCAAGCTGAAGAGGGCTTAACCTCTACAGTCATGTACAGTACCTGTTTGGAAACACCACCTTCTTGCCCCATTACTCATTTCCTCCACTTTCCATATAGAGTGGCTGTAGTTTTACAATTACAAACTGTAGTACATCTGATTTCTTTATTTGTTAGTCCCCTTTTGGTTTTCTGTGTACCAAGAGAAACGCATGTGGTTATACAGACTTTTAATGATTCACCTGAGATGACGTACATGTAATATCGATAGATATGGTTTTGTTAGCCCAAGAATAGATTGGTGCCCTTTCCTGGTTGTATCTGCCCAGTGCCCCCCGCGTCCCTAATATTGGATAAAGCAGAAGATGATGGATGGATGGTTTTGTTAATAAAGTAAGAAAGTAATTTTTAATGGACACAACAGACTGAAACACTCTGTTCTCTATTGATTATCCTGATCACAGAACAGGTATAATTTGGGTGGTGTAATGTTTGTCAGTTCTGCAGTGGCACTGATGAGGTGAGGGGATTTTAGTGCAGTAGTGATGCTGTAGTTTTATTTAAACACCTCAGTGACACTGCTGGGATAGGAATAATGCACCAATCTAAAAATACCTGCTATGTGTTAATGCTTCTAATGCCCTGACCATTAGAGTAGGTAGAGTCATCCCAGTGGCATGTGATGTTCCAGCTTCTAACAGCTGCACACATTTATTATTGGAGCCGCCAACAAATGCGATAATAAACTTTAATCAATGTCCATCTATCCACCTCTCCACACCACTGTGCTTCTGTTACACCTTCTTTAAAAAAAGTGGACCTAATAAAATATACAAAAAGTGGAGCAAAAAGGAAGCGTGTTCAAACATTTGACTGGTACTGTATAACATAACATATAATAACCAAGCCTTGGAACGGGAATGGGACTTGTTATGCTCAAACACGAAGATATCTGAATTGCGCCATCTTTAAACCTTTGATGCTAATTTGTTAAATAGAAGTTTAAAAACGGAAATGCTCAGCTCAAACATATCATTTGGGGTATATATGCATGTGGGGTGCTCTGAGAAAAAGTCTCTTACAGTTACAACTGAAGCAGCAACAGCAGAGTTCAGATGATCACGGTTGTGCTACTTTGCCAGGAGAACCCATCACGTGTACCCTTACACATCCAGTTTTTATTATATCATACCCTAAAAGACTTGCAGCTGTAATTGCAGCAAAAGGTGGTTCCACAAAGTATTGACTCAGGGGGGCTGAATAATTTCGCACATCGCACTTTTCAGTTTTTTATTTGTAAAAAAATTGTTGATTCATGTATAACTTTCATTCCACTTCACAATTGTATACCACTTTGTGTTGGTCTTTCACATTAAATTCCAGTGAAATATATTTATGTTTGTGGTTGTAATGTGACAAAATATG
>JAFMOD010000320.1:603612-765053 GCA_019802435.1 Corydoras maculifer
CAGCTGTAATTGCAGCAAAAGGTGGTTCCACAAAGTATTGACTCAGGGGGGCTGAATAATTTCGCACATCGCACTTTTCAGTTTTTTATTTGTAAAAAAATTGTTGATTCATGTATAACTTTCATTCCACTTCACAATTGTATACCACTTTGTGTTGGTCTTTCACATTAAATTCCAGTGAAATATATTTATGTTTGTGGTTGTAATGTGACAAAATATGAAAAAGTTCAAGGGGTATGAATACTTTTGCAACCCACTGTGTGTATATATATATATATATATATATATATATACACACACACACACACACACACACACACACACACACGTGTGTATATGTGGGTGTCTTTTGAACATAATAAAAAAAAAAAAACACAAAGAAAATGAAGGTATATAGCTTAAGTGCTAAAAACGTTGATTAATATTGGTATGCATAAGAAATGCACACATGCACTTTGTCCTTGAGACTTGCAGACATCTCCTACATATCCTATTCCTTATAAGCAGTCCATCTGGAAAAACTAGTCTAGGACGGGCAGAGTGAAGGATGAAAAGTCATTGACATTAGTTGAATGATAGAGAAATAAATACAGAGTACAATTTATTTACTTCACCCTCACAGATTTATTAATATATTTTGCTTTATTCTTTTTTTTTCTATGTCAGTCTATGGCTTTCAGTCCATCAATTGGTTTAGTTTGTCATTTCCCTATGCATCAGTGTATCCCGTAAAGTGGTTGCCTATTGTGTGTTTATAAGCCCTACCTTTACCAGTATACAAAAATATAGGTTTATCAGCATACAATTTAATTTTTTTCAATGTATTTTGTGAATTTTTATTTGCTGACATGTGCTGCAACACTACCTTATAACTAGCCTTATGCAACTCTATATTCACTATAAACATGCTATTGAAGTCTATAATAATGTTTTTTGTTATATAAGCTTTAATATAAAAAATAATTATTAGGTACACAGTTAACTATAAGCAATATTTAGAAATGTATAAAGAATAGAACTGTGAATATGTTTGCAATGTAAATAAATGAACACAGACATTTAAGTTTTCTTTTATTTTAAATTAAAAAGTGACTAATTTCCCAGTCCAGAGCAAGTTTCTAATCCTAACCTGATAATAATTGCAATTTAGAATCCTTTATTTTAATATCACAGACCTTAATACAAATACATATGCCACGGCACAGAAAATTAACAGATCAGTCTTTTTGGTCAAGTCAAGATGAAAAATCTTACTGACCTGATACAATGGTGTAGCCAATGCCACGGGGTCTTCCAAGATCCTGATCAATTGCTCTGATTTTACGCAACTCAAAACCCTGTGAAAGCACAAAAGGGACAATAGGTATGCCCAAAGACACCTGAATAAACATACACGGAAGCTACAATATAGCTAGATAGTTATAAAAATGTTTTTAAAAGTTAGTGATTAATGAGGTTTTTATACAATCCGTAAATAAGTGTTTTAATAAATCTATGGATCAAGCTAGATATTCGATCAGGTTATTGTCATACCCCAATGGCAATCAAACCCAAAACCTGTTGGAAGCTGGAAGCGTTTAACACTGCCGACAATTTTTTTTTATAACCATATGCAACAGCTAGTTAAAAAAGTAATATTTTGGACACTAGTTATCAATTAATGTTTTTTTTTACTACACACCCCATCAAGATAATACCTGAATGATTTATCTTAATTTATTATACTTTTTTTTCACACAATTCAGAAAAGTGTATTTACAATTGGTACTACCCATAAAAATTAGGTGTCTACACAGGTGTCAGAAAAGTGAATAAATACTATGAAGTCTAGAAGCCAGTTTGTGCAATTAATTTGTTTTTCCTTTTTATAAAGAAATATGCAGTGACAGCATGTGCAGCTGCACTTCTCTGACTCAGCATGTTTATGCAATTTAAAAGGTTCCTTATTTCTACGATTAACTTAAAAACATTTTTTTCTTTGTTTGAATCTACATTATGACAGCATAATAAAAAGCTTTGAAATGATTAATGATGCTGTATTGTATTGATTCTGTAAACAATATGACTACTGTGTGAAAATATGATATGTATAAGTAAAATTCACTGAGTCGTTACTTTTATTAAATTTTGTTCTTTATAATGCAAAAGCTGAATAGCAAAAGTAACATGTCATAATGTTCCTCTTAGCTCAAAATGAAATAATTACACTGGACCAGTTTCCTACTGGCGCTAAAATTCAAACCTTAATACATTGGTTTTGTATTTCATAATTAACAGTAATATATTCAAAAACATTTTTTTTTCACCTATATCTCATCTTTAATCCAGAACTAGGTTATCACTAAACTAATTTGCTTTGTATTGTTGTATATACTTGTGTTAACATATTCCCTAATGGAATAGACTGATATGATAATAGAATTTGACTGACCAGTGGTGCCTCTTCCTCTACATTTGTGCTGTAAGGCAGGTTGGTAAAAATAGGATCCATGTCCTGTACATCACTGATGGTAATAGCAAGGTTTGCCAGACTGGACAGAGGGCGAAGCTTGTCCTGGTCCTGTGACATATAAAGTAATTTAACATTACTGTTAAAATACATTCTTTCATTCATTAATTATCTTCTGCTTAATCCTCTACTGGGGTCATGGAGGGTGGGGGGTTTCAGGCAATGTTTTGGGCGCTGGGCTGGACTGGGACAACAAAAAAAAAGAAAAAAGTCGTCCCTGACAGTTTTGGCTCAGACCAGCCAAAGTAGTACAGAGTAGTACAACCTACTAATAATTTACATATTCCAACCTAGAATATGCCTAAGCCACTAAGCCACAGCCGCTCCAAAATAAGTTTAAAAATAATTTTAATAAATACACTGTCTTGTTTACATTTACTGTAAATCTATAATATACAGTCACATGCAAATGTTTTTCATATAACATGTGTTGATTTTTGGAAGCATCATCTATAAATAATGTTTGCATTAATACACACACACACACATACACACACATGCATGCACACCCACAGAAAGAATGAGAGAGAGAGAGAGTGAGAAAGAGGGAGAGCGAACTACCAAAAAACACAAAACCACATGCAACAAATCCTTTATTGACATATGCTTCACCTAAAATGTAGACATGGTCAAAGATTTAATATTATTTAGCCATTGGCAGTGAGATCTATCATTAGTGTGGTGTGATTAATTACAGGCTTGGACAGCTGATTACTGTATTAATTTACTATAAGGAAAAATGACACCCAAATTACAGAAATATTCTCATGCAAATGAAAACTGGTTTTTATATTCTCAGTCTAGTTTAGATGGTGGGACTGGTATAATGATCTGACTTGCTAAAATGGTGGCATTAAAAAGAGATGCAGTGTTTATGGGCCCCGGGTCACCAGTGTGTGACTTTCTGTGGCTACTCATCCTAATTTAAACACGTTAATGTTTTTAAACAGCACAACAGCACACATTTCCATTCATGTTTATCCTTACCGTGGCATTGACCGTGAGCTGGTAGGCAGTTGTGACCTCATAATCCAGACGTCTGGTTACTGTGACAATTCCTCTGGCTCCATCAATAGAGAAAAATGCAGAAGAAGGCTGGAAGGAAAAGAGCACACTTCCACCTGTACCTTGGTCTGGGTCTGTAGCATTAACCATGAAAATCGATGTTCCAACAGGAGTGTCCTACACACACACACACAGACACACACTTAGTTACTTCAGCTATAAAAATGTACATTATACCTACACATTTATGTTACAATATTTATCTTGTGATATTTTAGTTTAACAATGTTTTTTTCTAGCTTTTCTATGTCTATGAGCTTGATGACATTCAATTAAATTTTACATTTGGCCATTTGGCAGATGCTTTTTCTGTCACAGTCCAACATAAACAAGTTCTCTCACTTGGTTTCAAAACCTATTTTTCCAGCATTCTTTGGGTCGTATCAATAAAGAGACAGATTTATACATTTTTAGAATCCAGTGCTTCAGTCTAAATGTTTTCACTTTAAAAAAATCTTGATCTGCTAGAACTGAAAGTATCTTCTATTGGAGTAGTGAGGATTTAGAAAGACTGAAATAAACAATAGCAGTAAAAGCATAAAGAAAAGATAAAAGCGATGGAAAGAAAAGAGGATTATAAAAAAGAATCAGAGATATGAGTGGGGGCTTCTACCACAAACCGGTAGAGCGTCAAAACTAAATTCACATGAAATAGAAACAGGTCCAGCCAAACTGTGCACTTAACACAGTTACATATTTCATTAACTCTGTTTATATAAGACAGATTATTTGATAAGAAAAACAGAGTAGCCAACTATTGCCAACTCAAACTTACTTGATATAAGAACTACAATATAATCATGGAATAAAAATTATCCAGATATTCTTTTCATACACCCTATATCAACAACACTGTTTTTTACATTGTAGCAAACATTACTCATTAATAAAGATTTATGTTTTATAAATAAATCCATAATCATTTCAGATTTACTGAAATCAAACCTAGTGAACCCCTTTTCAGTGAAATGTAATATTAATCGAACAAATGAGTGTCCTGTTTATCATTACACTCCATCCTTATGAGTTTAAATAGGAATGAAAAAGGCAATGAAATATGATATACATTGTAATTATTTGAACACATAGTGTACATGATGCACATGAATCATGTGTGGAATTTGTTGGTGGGTAAGAGCTTCCAATCGTCCATACCTTATAATCTGTCTTCAAGAACAGCTTCTTACTATTCATCATTTGCACAGATCACAAAAACCTAACAAACAGTTAGGGTCACTGAAACATATCCACACGCACGCACTGCTCATCCAAAATTAAATCATCATTTTACGGTGTATTTTTAGGTCCTTTTTTGTGGATACCTTAAAGTAAATATAAATATATTATCAAAATGAAATAGTAATAAAACAGTCAGGTTAAGTACAGTCTAATATCAAACTCAGTCTATCCATGCTAAAATATTAACTATTAACGAGTAAGTTTAAACCAGGGTAATAAAAACTGAGTCAGACTAATCAAGGCTACGTTATCCAAAATCTACAGGGATTAATTTAGCCAAAGATGATAATGCACCATTCCTGCACTACAAGTATTTTATGCATTAAAAAATCATTAAATAAACCCCCCCCTGACCCTAATATAGGATAAAAGCTGAAGATAATGAATGAATGAATGAATGAATGAATGAATTATTGTATGAATAGAAATATCTATTCACAAACAGCATAAACAGCAAATATTTCTTTTTCAGGAAAAGAAAAAAATCTGCAACAGTAAAGCCTAGTGGTGAATCTATTGGCAATACTGTATGATCTTTGTAAATTGCCCTTTCAGACCTATACATTTACCTAAACATTAAAGAAAATCTGTGCATTTTCCTTTGACAAGCTGTGGATGTGAAACAACATACGTACTAATATTTTAAAAATACAAAAAAAAAAGTTTTGTTACAAGGGACAGACACATGTTTAGGCATGCCGAACTCAACCAAGTAAAACAGAACTACAAAAGCTGCTTTGCCTACTGGACCAACATTAGGTGAAGCCCCGTCCCAGACGCTTTTTAAAACAGCACCTGTGGAGCAGGGGTTGCATCACTTACACCAATGAGGAGTGAGCTTGGGCGGCCCTCTGCTTCCATCACAGCTAGCTAGCGGAGCGCTTGTAAAGACGGAAGCACTCCTCTGAACTCATAAACATAACACATGATGTAACAACCTAAAGCTTGATGCTGGAAACATAATTAGTTTTAGGTGTAGCGAATTGCAGGTACATCTGCGTCATTATCATGTCAGTGCTGTGAACACCACTGAAAGTGAGCTAAAACAGACTCTAGTCACATTACATTTGTTTTGCAAAAATGGAAATATAACTGCAATTACAACTAAATGGATATTTAACTGAATGCTTGATGACATTTAAATTTATACCAAAGTGGATGGTACCAAGTACTGATTCTGTAAGGTGTTTGTCACAGGCCACATTATTTGATTTTGTATTTAATGACATAAGACAACAACAATGGGTTTCATGACTGTTGACTCCTTTTGCATTTGTTCTGTTGATTTTATTCTTAATGGTTATGGTAGCTTACCATATAACTCACAAAGCCCCACAAAACACTATATAGACCAAAATGCAGGGACACATTAACGTCTCACTTAGGATAGATTTCCTGACAGGCTAAAGGGTGAACATTTCAAGTATGAATATAAAGTACCTGTTACTATTTTAAAGATTAAAGTCTGTTTTTTAATGGTCTGTTTTATGATTTAGTCTGCTATGTTTGTGGTTGTTTTATGTGACTGATAATGTTACAATCAGGGGGCGCAGTCCGTCCAAAGGCGGCGCTGCGCGGTGCTATGCCGGGGTAAGATGCAGGCGGTGATAATGAGCAAGCCAGGTGACCAGGTAAGCAGCAAAGATGTGTTTAATAAATGAAAATGCAAAATAGCAATACAGGAATGAACACCAACGCGACGCCGAACAAAAACATAGCAAAAACTACCCAAACGTAACATAAGCGTGACGCCTGTAATGCTGGCCTGCTGACTCAGGGAGCATGCGCACTTTAAGTGTAGTCAGCAGGCCACATGTGATTAGGTAGGACCAAATCCCAAGCCTCGGGGATGGGCCCTACAACGGGAACCCCGAACGGACAAATACCAAACTAAGAAAACAGGGGGGATGACCTAGCACTCCCAACCCTGACAGATAAAAAGAAACTGTTAAAAATTTCTATATTTAAATATAAATATAAATATAAAAATAAATAACTGCATGATGCAGTCTCTGAAAGTGTCTGAAATTTAATTATTGGATGTTTCTTACCTAGTCAGTAGTGAATGCTAGGTTGTGCATAGTGAATAAGTTTTACATGATGCTGTTCATAATGTTCACATTAACCCATCTACTATAAAATATTACGTCGTTGTCTATAAAGAGTTTCTTTCTAAACATCATTTATCCAGATTTAAAAAGACTCCTTATGGCCATAAGCTTTTTAGCTTGACCTAGACTCTAATAATAACCTGTGGCTTGAGCCAAAGGATCCTCAAGAGTGTAGACTATAAGAGTTGTAAAGATTCTCAACTGAAAAGCCTCTTAGAACTCAATCTTACCAAGCATTATAAAAGACTCTATGCTGCCTTTTTGCTGCTTGCAGGAAAAAAAATCAAATCCAAAGGTGCCACTAGATCAGATTTTAGATACATACTATATGAATATAATAAAAGAATGATGCTTTTTAACATTACATTAATAATAATAATAACGTAATAGACCACCATTTTTCCACATCATTAAACAATTTTGTTTGCTATTAGCCAAAAAATAGTCAACATTAAATGAAAGATATGGTTTAAAGAAAGGAGAAAGGAAGAAGGAAGCTGAGAGAAAATGTAATAAAATGAATTTTAAAAACACATTAAAGCAGAGCAGCCAAGAGTTGTACAAAATCAAGTGGAAAACACACACACGTACATGAGTAAGTGCACATTTAATAGCCATTAAGAGGTGCAAATACAACTGGGAGTCCCAGAATGTTTTTGTCTAGAGACTAGACTGTATATTGTGAATTAGATTATTACCTAAGCACTTAGACAAAGACCAAGTGAGAAAATGTAAGGTAGACAAAGAGAAAGGAGTGAATGAGAGAGTGTGAGAAAAAGAGAGACCACATCCCTCATTTAACTGGTCCTGAGTCACTGTTCGACAACACAGTTTACACTCTAACACCCCATTATTTAACAATAAAACAATGAGTCCAGACCAGCAAAATTAAAATCAAATCCAATTAAAATAAACCCAATTACATAAACTGTCATGTGTGATCTTTGTTCCTGAATTCCTGTCTTGTCTTTGCCGTTACTTAATTAAGTTAATTTGTTCATTATTTTTTGATAATTACTTTCATGTGTGTTTGCCACTTTCATGTGTTTCTTTATGTATTTTAGCCCTCCTCATTTCAAGTGTAGACCGCGTTGTCGTTAAGTTACTTTAAAGTTATGTTTAAGTTCTGTTTGCACAGTGTTTCAGTTTAATTAAAATCCTTGTTCACTCTTCAACAGCACATCGGCAGAGAGGCAAGACACAAACATTGAAAGTCAAATATTTGACCCACTGGGAAGATGAAACTTGTTTTGTCTGACTCTGAACTATTCCACAACACAACTTTAGAATGTACAGAAATTGGTAAATGAAGTACGAAAAACATTTGAGAAGGAACACAATCGAGATTCTAATCAATCTCTAGTTACTGGAGTTAAGAGCAGAGTTTTGTGGCGATCATTACAAAATACATTCAACCATCCATCCATTATCTTCCACTTTATTCTCTTTTAGGGTCGCGGGACACTGGGCAGATACACACACTCACTCACATGCACACAAACACACTCTATATGGGGCAATTTGGAGAATTTAATCGACTTGATCAATGTTTTTGGACTGTGGGAGGAAACCAGAGAACCCAGAGGAAACCCACGCGGACATGGGGAGAACATGGAAATTCCACCCAGATGGGGATTCGAACTGGGAATCCCTATTGCTGAGAGGCGATCGTGCTAACCACTAAGCCACCGTGCCGCCCCCTATATATATATATATATACCCACACACACACACACAGTACAGACCAAAAGTTTGGACACACCTTATTTAAAGAGTTTTCTTTATTTTCATGACAATGAAAATTGTAGATTCACACTGAAGGCATCAAAACTATGAATTAGCGCATGTGGAATTATATACTTAACAAAAAAGTGTAAAACAACTGAAAACATGCCTATTCTAGGTTCGTCAAAGTAGACACCTTTTGCTTTGATTACTGCATCACACACGCTTGGCATTCTGTTGATGAGCTTCAAGAGGTAGTCACCTGAAACAGTCTTGAAAGAGATGCTTAGCACTTGTTGGCCATTTTGTCTTCACTCTGCAGTCCTGCTCATCCCAAACCATCTCGATCTGTGGAGGCCAGGTTATCTGGCGCAGCACCCCATCACTCAAATAGCCCTTACACAGCCTTGGGGTCATTTCCCTGTGGAAAAATAAAATATGGTCCAACTAAACGCAAACCAGATGGAATAGCATGCCGCTGCAAGATGCTGTGGTAGTGCTGGTTCAGTATGCCTTTAATTTTGAATAAATCCCCAACAGTATCACCAGCAATGCACTCCCACAAGATCACACCTCCTCCTCCATGCTTCACAGTGACACCATCCATTCACCTTTTCTGCGTCACACAATGACACAGTAGTTGGAACCAAAGATCTCAAATTTGGACCCATCAGACCAAAGCACAGATTTCCACTGGTCTAATGTCAATTCCTTGTGTTCTTCAGCCCAAACAAGTCTCTTCTGCTTGTTGTCTGTCCTTAGCAGTGGTTTTTTTAGCAGCTATTTTACCATTAAGGCTTGATTCACACAGTCTCTTTTAAACAGTTGTTGTAGAGATGTGTCTGCAGCTGGAACTCTTTGTGGCATTGACCTGTTCTGTAATCTGTGCTGCTGTTAACCTGCGATTTTTGAGACTGGTGATTCAGATGAACTTATTATTTGCAGCAGAGGTGACTCTTGGTCTTCCTCTCCTGGGGCATTCCTCATGTGAGCCAGTTTCTTTGTAGCGCTGATGGTTTTTGCGACTGCAAATGGGGACACTTTCAAAGTTTTCCCAATAGCAGTAATCAAAGGAAAAGGTGGTTACTCTGAAGAACCTAGAATACAAGACATGTTTTCAGTGGTTTTACACTTTTTTTGTTAAGTATATAATTCCTTATGTGTTAATTCATTGTTTTTAGTTTTGATGCCTTTAGTGTGAATCTAAAATTTTCATAGTCATGAAAATAAAGAAAACTCTTTGAATGAGATGGTGTGTCTGAACTTTTGCTCTGTACTGTGTGTATATATATATATACACACACTCAAATAACACATCCTAGATGTGAATGAATAAAATATTCTCATTGAATACTTTGTTCTGTACAGTTAAATGTGCTGACAACAAAATTACACACAAATCATCAATGAAAATCAAATGTATTAACCAATGGAGGCCTCGATTTCGAGTCACACACAAAATTAAAGTAAAAAAACACACTGCAGGCTGATCCAACTTTGATTTAATGTCCTTAAAACAATTCAAAATGAGACTCAGTATTGTGTGTGGCCTCCACATGCCTATGTGACCTCCCTACAATGCCTGGGCATGCTCCTTATGAGGTGAAAGGTGGTCTCCCGAGGGATCTCCTCCCAGACCTGGATTAAAGCATCTGCCAATTTCTGGCCAGTCTGTGGTGCAACGTGATGTTGGTGGATGGAGCGAAAAGATGGCGCTGGTGAGGTCGGCTGCCATCACGACTACCTTAGTTTGTCTATTTTTCTTAATTATAACACTCTTAGACTCTTCTTTTTACCACGGCACGCATTAGATACGATAGAGACACTCTTGTTTCTATTAATCTACAATTCATTCACCTCACGACTTTATTAACTCCAAATCCGAACTGGCCTAGGGAAATTCTGAGGGAGAACAATGGACGCAACAAAAAGAGACGACCCTGAGGGAAAAGACTGGGCATCAGGAACAGACTGAGGGCCAGGGCACAACGTGCCCCCTTACCTAGTATCCTGCTAGCCAACGTCCAGTCTCTGGAGAACAAACTGGACGACCTTCAGGCGAGAGTTAAGTTCCAGAGAGACATTAGAGACTGCAACCTTTTCTGCTGCACAGAGACATGGCTGAACCCAGCGGTACCAGACCGGGAACTTCACAGTGTACCGTATGGACAGAACAGTGGACTCGGGAAATCTTAAGGTGGTGGAGTTTGTGTTCTTGTAAACAATCGCTGGTGCAACAACACCGGTGTTGTTACACTGACGCGCTCCTGTACACCGAACCTGGAACTGCTCGCACTTAAGTTTCATCCCTTCTATCTTCTCTGGAATTTACTTTGGTCATCGTTACAACAGTCTACATTCCACCCCAGGCCAACACGGACACCACGCTGTGTGAGCTTCATGACACGCTCATCGTCGTTGGCGATTTCAACAGCGCTAACCTCAGACGTGCAGCACCGGAGTTTCATCAGCACATCAGCTGCCCAACCAGAGGCAACCGGACACTGGACCATTGTTACACCATGATTAAGAACAGTTACAGGGCTCAGTCTCATCCACCGTTTGGGAAGTCCGACCATGCCACCATCTTTCTTATGCCAAAATATAAACAAAGACTAAAAGAGGAAGTCGTGGTTCAAAGGGAGATGCCGCGCTGGACCGACCAATCACCCTGCAAGATGCTCTGGATGACGCGGATTGGGACATGTTCCTAACCAGCTGTGCTGATGACGTCAGTCTGTTTGTGAACAGCGCTACGCCAAGAAACTAGAGTCACAGTTCCAGCAGCGTGACTCTAGATCTTTATGGCAGGGACTGCGGACAATGACGGACTATAAAAGCACACCCTCCGGTTTAACGAGTGCAAATGGGACGCTGGCGAGCGAGCTAAATAAATTTTATGCTCGCTTCTGCGCTCGAACCAAGACGGCTCACGGCGCAGCTGGCAGCGCATGCGCAGATCTACGCGATGAACAGCCACCACTCGTCATCTCGGAGAGTGACGTCAGGAAAGTGTTCAGAGGAGTGAATACCAGGAAAGCTACAGGACCAGACGGGATATGCGGGCATGTCCTGAAAACTTGCACATCCCAACTTGCTCCGGTATTCACCAAGATTTTTCATCGCTCTCTGTCACTGGGCGTCGTACCATCGTGCTTTAAACAGTCTGTCATTGTCCCGGTTCCGAAGACATCTCAGCCAGCATGCCTGAACGATTACCGCCCTATAGCCCTAACATCAGTTGTGATGAAGTGCTTTGAAAAACTGATCAGAGGCTTCATCACTTCTTCACTTCCGGATTCCTTAGACCCCCTACAGTTCGCCTACCGCCATAACCGCTCCACGGATGATGCCATCTCATACCTGCTTCACTCTGCCCTGTCTCACCTGGACACTGGGAGGAATAATTATGTTAGAATGCTGTTCGTGGACTATAGTTCAGCATTCAACACTATTATCCCTTCCATACTCAACACCAAGCTGGAGAATCTGGGACTTCACACATCCCTGTGCCACTGGATCTCCAGTTTTCTGACGGACAGACGGCAGGCAGTGCGGGTTGGCAAGCATCTTTCCACCCCCCTCACTCTCAGAATTGGGGCTCCTCAGGGGTGTGTTTTGAGTCCTTTGCTGTACTCATTATACACCTATGACTGCGTGGCCACCTCCAGCTCCACAACCATCATTAAGTTTGCTGACGACACCGTTGTAGTAGGCCTGATCTCCAACAACGATGAGAGGGCCTACATGGAAGAGATTATACACCTGGAGACCTGGTGCCATGATAATAATCTACAACTCAACGTCAGCAAAACTAAGGAGCTGATAGTGGACTACAGCAGGAAACAGTCGAGGAGCTTCCACCCTGTGAGGATCAAAGGCGCTGCAGAAAAAAGGGTAGACAACTTCAAGTACCTTGGAGTTCACATCACGCAGGACCTATCTTGGTCCTGCCACATTAAAAAACTGGCAGCTGATTTGATTAAAACTCTAGAAGAAGGCTCGTCAGCGTGACTACCACCTTAGACGTCTACGAGACTTCAGGCTGCCCTCCAAGGTCCTGCAGAACTTCTACTCCTGCACCGTCGAAAGCATCCTCACAGGGAACATCATAACCTGGTTCGGAAACAGCACCCATCTGGACAGACGGTCACTACCAAGGGTGGTACGTTCGGCCGAACGCACCATCCGAGTAACACTTCCAGACCTCCAGACCATCTACAGGAAGCGGTGCTGGTCCAAAGCAAAAAAGATTGTGGGAGACTTCAGTCATCCGGACAACAAACTCTTCACTCTGTTGCGATCAGGACGGCGTTTTCGTGTCCTGAAGGCAAACACAGAGAGGATGAGGAGGAGTTTCTTCCCAACGGCGATTCGGCACAA
This sequence comes from Corydoras maculifer, assembly GCA_019802435.1. Lineage (NCBI taxonomy): Eukaryota > Metazoa > Chordata > Actinopteri > Siluriformes > Callichthyidae > Corydoras > Corydoras maculifer. Next base: position 616,645 of record JAFMOD010000320.1, read on the forward strand.
CCCACTTTATAATTCCATCGCACATTGTAAATACATAGTGTAGATACAAAAAAGAATTTCACTGCAGGCTGTACCATGTATAACCACGTATGTGAACAATAAACCTGATTCTGATTCTGAGACATGATGTTCCAGATGTGCTTAATTGGATTCAGGTCTGGGGAACAGGCGGGCCAGTCCAGAGCTTCAAGTGTGTGTGTATATATATATATATATATATATATATATATATATATATATATATATATATATATATATATATATATATATATATATACACACATACATACATACACAATTATTAGTTATAGGTGACCATTGCTCAGTAGATGTACTACACGCTATAAAAACTACCAAAAAACTATCGTGGCAGCTCTGTAAATGCATTGATGACATCAAGACTAGCCCTACAGATATGGGTTGATTGTGATTACAAGGTTGCATCATTGCTGTTGATGATGAGAACACGGCATAATGCTACCAAAACCAGTTCTGAGTTTAATTGCGCTATTTAAGCTCATGGTGCTTACCACTAAAGGACTGGCCTCGTACAAGGCAAAGGCCGAACTGTCTGGCTGGCCTGAACAATGCACCATTGATTACACCTACTCTAGCTAAAAGGCCAGCATCCATCCAGCAAGGCTTTTGATTACATACCCTGGCTTGGCATTCTTCTCGTCAGCATCAGGGCTCCCTCAAACTCCTCATATTCTTCCACTTTCTTTATTCCTTGCTCACACTCATCCCTGATTCAATATCATTACAAAAAGTGAAGAAGTAAAAAGGGTGTGATAAAAAAGGAGGAGGGAAGAAAGATTGAACTGTTTTTATATTATTTTAATTAGGTTCAACCTAATAAATCACTGACCTTCAATTTATTTCAATACATTTTTAATTTTCCTTTTAAGAAGTTCACCTACAACAATTTCATTAATCCATCTTTTTGGCGCATGACAAATGAAACAGGTAAGGACCTTCCATGGTCTTGTGCCAAGTAACAACATATTGTATGAAATGTTTTTGTGTACTGTAGCACTACTTATTATTATAAATAATAGGCCACTAAAACACTAACCTTATGGTGATCCAACTGATTTGATTAAAACTCTAAGAAGTAAAAATGTGTATGATTAACAAATTATAAAGTGAATTCCCACACATTTCAGAAATATAAGAACATAAATAAAATGTGTTTTGGACAAGAGAGAAGTTATCATTAAAATGCTATCATTCTGGTATGTGTATGAAACACAGTGACCTTGGCCTTTCACCATCAACATCTATCACTCCATCACTTCATTCTTAAATTCCAGTAATTAATTTTGCCAAATGTGTAAAAATAAATCACTAAAGGTTTTCATGAGATATTAATTGCATTTTCAAAGAAATGATGTAGGGCAACATGAACCAAATAAACCACCAAGGAAATGTTGAAAGTAAATGTAAAAACAACTAGAAACTAAAATTCCTCTGGTCATGGCTTTACCATTTCGAAAAAATCAAACCTGGGCTTTTCAAAGGTAATATCACAAAGCTGTGAAAGAACAAATGCCTAAAATACACTGCCTAGCCAAAAAAGGTCATACATTCTAATATTTTGTTGTACCACCATTAGCTTTGATTAATAAAACAATAATATAATAATTATGAGAAAGTACATAAAGTCACACCCTATGAAAGCCTGTGGTATATTTAGACATGTGAACATAAAATGTCAATGTTAACAAAACTGAAACATTCAAGCAATAAAACTAAACAATTAAAACTAAAGAAAATACTTTTCAAATGTATTTAAATTTTAATAAAAAGAAATTAGAGTATATAGGGTAAATTAAAGCACCCCGACATTTGTTCATACAACAAAAAGATTAAAATCACACAGATGTATGATTTGCACATGATTAAAACAATATTAATAAGCATTTTAAGAGGCATGGTCAAAAATTTAATCTGTCTACTACCTAATTGCTGTGCTTTATTTTTTTTAAAGTACTTTTCTTATCTGTTTTCCTTTTGAAGTATCACAAGTTCCTCGTCCATAACACTACCAGAGCACTACATCAACAACCTTAAAGGACTCTTCACAGAGAATTAAAGGGAGGTATAACTAATTTTAACAATTTATTTCTTGACCACACACTCAGAAACAATGTACAGAAACTGGACCATTCCTTGGTCTTCACATGGTTTCTTCCTTAAAAACCAACAACACCAGGGGCTGGGGCTTAGGAAACACTGTGAAGCTGCTTTGTACCAATGAAGTATTGCAAAAAGGGTTATATAAAGAAATAAACTTAAACTTTAAACCTAATAAACCTCAGACATTAAGTTTGGTTCTCATGACTGTTCAAGTGAGAGTGAACACCATAGTAGGAACAAAAGAGCTGTCCAAAACCATCGGAAAGAAGATTATAGCAGGGTATGAGTCTAGCATGGGGTTTGAAAAAATCTAAAAAAAAAATTGAATTCAGACATTGCACTGACCGAAAAATAGTCTACAAGTAGAAGACATCAACTGCCAATCCATCCCCATTTGGCCATTCAAACAAGTTTACCCTGAGAGCAGACTGAAAGAATGTCTAAAATTTCATCACGTAACCACCAAAAGGCTCTTACTACTGTTGATTCGAAAGTGGATGGCTCAAAAAATTTAAAATAAAATTAATCTGCAAATCTCTAAAAGAAACATGAAGATCAGATTGAAGTTTGTCAGAGATAATGTGAACAAAGAGTAAAATACATGTTTTTGTTAATATCCTTTGATTTAGGAGTAAAACAAGGTTAGTTTGGGTTGTTAATCTCCCAATAAAACACTTTATTAAATCAAAATAAGGTTAAACATTAATATTTAAACATTTCTTAATAAAGAACTGGATATTTATTGGAGTATCCTATTTTTTCCACATGACTTTATTTCTATAATACATGAAAGGAGTATCTGATTAAAAATAATTAAAAGCTTTGGCTTTGCTAAGTTTCTCTTTCACACAATTTATTGTTGCAGTCATATAAATAAAAACTAAAGGAAAATTGGTCAGTACCAACACTGGAAATTAATTATTTTAATATGTGGTACAAATTCAAGCTTCTGGAAATAATAAGTATACTGTGTTAGAGTACCATGATTGCATATTTTTTTAAAGGACTTTGTAATTTTGGCTACTACACTTTTAGGCTTGAATGTTAAGTCTTCTGTTTTTGTTGTTTAACAAGAGATTATTTCTGTCCTATATTTACAGTGACCTAATAAACAAGTCAAAACATTATTATTATTATTATAAAGCAAGGAATTGAGCTTCCATCCATCAGCATACAGAAGTGAGATATTGATGTGTGTTTTCCGCTGGTGAAAGCAAGTAACATGCAGAGTTCACTTGGTTCTCATTTCTCAAACACTCACATCACTGTTCTCATCAGCTCTGAAATAAGCTGCTCAATTATTCAACACGTTATTGAACCAGCACATGCACATGTCCTTCATTTTGAGATCAGATCACAGTGAGTATGTGTGAGGATGAAAGAGTGCGAGTCTACAATTCATTATATATATATATATATATATATATATATATATATATATATATATATATATATATATATATATATAATATATATATATATATATATATATATATATATATATATATATATATATATATATATATATATATATATATATATATATATATACACAGTATATAAACATATACATATATACACTGCTCAAAAATATAAAGGGAACACTCAAATAACACATCCTAGAGCTGAATGAATGAAATATAATACAAAAGTCATCAATGAAAATCAAATTTATGACCCAATGGAGGCCTGGATTTCGAGTCACACACAAAATTAAAGTGAAAAAACACACTACAGGCTGATTCAACTTTGATGTAATGTCCTTAAAACAAGTCAAAATGAGACTCAGTATTGTGTGTGGCCTCCACGTGGCTGTATGACCTCCCTACAATGCCTGGGAATGCTCCTGATGAGGTGGCTGGTAGTTTCCTGAGGGATACCCTCCCAGACCTGGATTAAAGCATCTACCAACTCCTGGACAGTCTGTGGTGCAATGTGACGTTGGTGGATGGAGCTAGACATGATGTCCCAGAAGTGCCCAATTGGATTCAGGTCTGGGGAAGGGGTGGGCCAGTCCAGAGCTTCAATGCTTTCATCTTGCAGGAACTGCTGACACACTCCAGCCACATGAGGTCCAGCATTGTCCTGCATTAGGAAGAACCCAGGGCCAACAGTACCAACATATGGTCTTACAAGGGGCCTGAGGATCTCATCTCGGTACCTAATGGCAGACAGGCTACCTCTGGCAAGCACATGGAGGGCTGTGTGGCCCTCCAAAGAAATGCCACTGTCAAACCGGTCATGCTGAAGGATGTTGCAGACAGCAGATTGCTCTCCATGGCGTCTCCAGACTCTGTCACGTCTGCTCAGTGTGAATCTGCTTTCATCTGTAAAGAGCACAGCGTACCAGTGGCAAATTTGCCAATCCTGGTGTTCTCTGGCAAATGGCAAGTGTCCTGCACGGTGTTGGGCTGTAGGCATAACCCCCATCTGTGGATGTCGGGCCCTCATACCATCCTCATGGAGTCGGTTTCTAACCGTTTGTGCAGACACATGCATATTTGTGGCCTGCTGCAGGTCATTTTGCAGGGCTCTGGCAGTGCTGCTTCTGTTCCTCCTTGCACAAAGGTGGAGGTAGCTGTCCTGCTTCTGCGTTGTTGCCCTCCTATGGCCTCCTCCACATCTCCTGTGCACTGTTCTTGAGCTCTGAAGGCCACATGAAGTTTGGATTCTGTAGTGGTTGACTGCAGAAAGTCTCACTATGCACCTCAGCATCCACTAACCCCGCTCCATCAGTTTATGTGACCTACCACTTCATGGGTGAGTTGTTGTCATTTCCAAACACTTCCATTCTCTTATAATACAGCTTACAGTTGACTGAGGAATATTTAGAAGTCAGGAAATTTCACGACTGGATTTGTTGCTCAGGTGGCATCCTATTACAGTTCCATGCTGGAATTCACTGAGCTCCTTAGAGCAACTTATTCTTTCACAAATGTTTGTAAAAACAGTCTGCATGCCTAGGTGATTTATTTTATATACCTGTGGCCATGGAAGTAAAAGGAACACCTGATTCTGATAATTTGGATGGGTGAGCAAATACCTTTGGCAATATAGTGTATATAGCCAAAAAAGTTTACCACCTGGATATAAGCTGATGATTCAGCTGGCAACAAGTTATCTATCTAACGAATTCCTTTTGCATAATGACAAATGCTCATTAAAAACATGACATCGTTACATCTGTTCCTATTCACCCAGATCCTTTTACTATGTCAGTTATTTCATGTTGTGCGACATACCACCCTGGCAAACTGTTAGATCAGTGGTTTCTAGTCTCTCTCTTTTTTGGTCACTTGAATAACAATAGTGACCCCCCTCCTCATAAACACAGGCATACATACACACACACTGGCAAAATGACTGTAAATTATTTTACAGGGCACTCAGCTGCACCAAATGATCTCATGCCAGCAACTGGAGAGGCAATGTGTGTGTTTGTGTGTGTGTGTTTTACCTTCAAACACAGACTAAAATAAATAAATCAACATCTATCTCAGGCAGCCTAATAAGAAATTTATAAGCATAATGACCCAGTCTGAATAGAAATACGACAAAAATGGTGCAATCCTTAAATAATAATCCATATTTCACCATGTTAACAGACATGTTGGACGATGATGGTATAAATGTTTAGGAAATTGATTTAGCTGTTGTTTAACTGTTGTTAAGAAGAAACAAATTTTTTTTAGGGATTTCCGGTTCGAATGCCAATCTGGGTTGAGTTTTCATGTTCTCCCAGTGTCCGCGTGTGTTTTCTCCGGGTTCTCCAGTTTCCTCCCACAGTCCAAAAACATGGTTCAAGTCAATTGAGTTCTCCAAATTGCCCCATATAGTAGAGTGTGTATATGTGAGTGAGGGTCTGTGTGAGTGAGTGTGTGCCCAGCGCCCGAAACTCTGGATGGGCATGGGGAACTCCCCCGCGACCCTAATACAGGATAAAGCGGAAGATAATGGATGGATGGATGGATGATTATGGCCCCAGTCCTGAGTTTATATAAGCTTTGAGCAAAATGTTTTCACCTTGTGCTCAAAGATTTTTTTCCCCCCAACTGTTCTGGTCGGCTAGCTCAGGGAACGTGCATTGTGTCACTGCTGTGTTTAACACCTGGAATGCTGAAAGCCACACTTGCTCCCCCTGGACAGAAGATCTCCTTAGTTTCTTAGCACAGCCAGTACAACTGCATAAAGTCTAGGTTAGTAGATACCCTTTTATTACCAGCACATTAAGTTCAGGTAGCTGTGCCAGTAAAAAAAAAAAAGCCATCTGCCAAAGTGAAGCTCTTAAAGGAAATGGTAAGTGACATGTTGATTTGTTTATTGCATGTTCCGCCCAAAACACACACATGAATATTTAAGAGAATTAGTACATACCTATGCACTTTCGGTGCCATGCAAAGTGTATTTTCTCACTGTAAACAAAGACACGCACTAAATCAAGCTGCGCAGTTGATTGCTTTGCTTAAGATCACTAAAATTGGGTCCACTGTCCTATAGACCACTGTCAGGGCCTTGTGTTGAATGTTGCCAACTAGTCAAACTACTGGAAGCCAATTGGCTCGTGGACAAACTCAAGAAACAAGTAATGAAGTTATATGGAGCTACACTCTGTGGCTCAGAGTTCTGGAAGTGACCTGATGGTGTAAGAACAACCTTTCTGGTATTCCATGCAAAATATTTTTACAGTTAAGTAAGCCTCTTTTTGATGCTGTAAATGAATGTGATGTTATAGTGACCTGTTCGTTTTAGTTGCATGTTATTTGTAATACCAATGCAAATTTAGACCAAGTTAAGCAACAAATCATACTGAATATAAAGAAATAAGACAAGAGCTTATATGTAGTGCTAAAGCTAAAATCTGTTTCATATGTATATATACAGTTACAGTGTGGGGGTTCCTTCTGTTCAGCTTACATGTAAATGTTGAATTTGATCAGATCTGTGTAATTAATCCTATATTGTGTGCTTGACCTGTTTTAAAGTTAGACACAAATGAAGAATGAAATATAAGTGTTAGTGAACAAGGACAAACACTGACTGCTTCACCTCACACCTATATGTCTTTACTCATTCATCCTTATTTCTCTGCTCTCATATTCATTGTGCTCTCACAATCTCTAAGGATGAGTGCCAGGGTCAGAGCCAAACACATGCAGACAGACACACACAGACACAGACACACAAAAACACCATTGTTGCAAGATCCAGGGAAATGAGAGCAGGGCAGGCATAAAGAAACTCGAAGTTGGTTTTACTGCCAAAAACCAGCTTTTTACCCAGAGATTCTGGCTTTTCAGCATAGTGGTACAGATATAAACACAAGAGAAAGGTGTGTCAGCGCCCACTGCAGGTCCCTGTACCTTACAACTCCTGCCATACACACACTCACACAGACAGTTAAATTGTTTCCAAAGCATGTGTGTTCCCCTCTTCACCTTGGTCTTGAAGTCTGCGACCGCCATTAGTGCCTCTTGGCTCGTGGACAACCTCAGACTTAAATAGCTAGCATGCCAAAATGCTGTTAAGCCACAGCTGAGCAGCATTCCTTGTCTGGTCACTAACTTGGTTATTCCAGACAAACGCTGCAATCCCACACCTCCTCCTCATCTTATCAGGTGGTGGTGGGGAATGCTGGGGTACCTGCTTTCTGAACCTAACCTTGCGGAATCTGTAGCAGAACTTGGAAGTCCTGTTTCTGTTGGGTATGTGGTGTGAGCAGGGCATAGTTCTGGCATTAGTGTATGTCTGCAAAATATTGAACAAGTCTTTACTGAGGATGACATAATGGCATCGTATCTTTCTCATTTTTAGGGGTTTTAGCACCAATGTAGCAAGGTTAAGGAAAATGAGATCTAGACAGATAATAAGAAACTGAAAACTGTATTTATGGGCAAAAACTAAAATCAAAGAGCATTTTTACTACATTCAAAGTTTGCCACAGTTGGCAAGTATGTCAGTACAGTGGCACTCACACTAGGCAGGAGACTGGTGTATCTGCAGGTCTCTTCTTTTCCTTAAAAACAAAGACACTCACACAGACAGTTATTTAGATTGATCCCTGGGCTTTTGATCACCTCTGATCTCTTGAATCCTGACTACCAACTCCATATCCCATACATAAATTGAATCACACCCTTGGCCAAACCATATGCTTAGAAGATGCCTCAGAAACAGAGCTTGTGTTATTTTCTTGAAAATAAAACTCAAAATGAAAGACACTGTTCCAGTGTGTAAAAGATGTCTGTGGGCAAGGTAGAGAGAAAGTTAAAAGAGAGTAAAAAATAGAAAGGATTGAGAAAGAAATAAAGACAGAAAAGGTATTTAGCACTCCATGCTTGCTAATTTATTGATGCAGTAAACAGTAACATTGAATGCTATTACATTTACTTAAAAGTGAGTTTATTTATTAAAAATGTAATCAAACCAGTCAGCACTGGTTTGCAGCTGATGCAGTTAAATGGTTGTTCACAAATGCTGGGCCACAGAATATGCATTAATTTATACATAATTTGCAAATGCCCCAAATTATTCACAAGCCCCTAACTATTTATTACCAGTTAAAACTATGCCAAAATCAAATAAAACACATTAAAATATAGCATAAATAATATAAAAAAAGTTTGGCATTACATGGTAAAAAAAATACATTAGAGTTTACAGCTAGGTGTACTGACTTTGTACTATCAGCAGTGATAACCACACACTTTCTTCGATCTATTCTGTATATGTTAGTGTGTTTAGACATCAAAGTCAATCTCTTTGCTGTAATGGCAGTCTAATCTCATTTGAAAATCATTTTGATTATCATCAAAAATTATCATTTTGATTGTCACTAATCAATATTTCCATCAATATTTCATTTTTGAGGAAGGTTCAATAAACACGTGGAACATTTAGTGATCTGAAAGTTTGGCCTCAAGTGTAGTATGTATAACTGCAACTGAAATCTAATTTGTATCCAATAACATCCAGTAATACAACCTCATAATTATTGGTCAAACTGCAATTTAATTATAGATCACAAACATCCTAAATATTTACAACTACAAGGAAAAGTTGATATTGTCCTAGATCTCAGATCAGCCAGACAGAATCCATGTGCTTTATGTAATTAATGATAACCCACATTACTGTCCTCATTTGAAATACTTACTACATGGAGAGGTATAGTAAAAGGATTGTGGAAGGAAAGTTTGATTTCAGATACTCCAAATGCAAAAATAAAAAAAAAAAAACGACAAATTGAATTATTCAAAGAGTGTGGGAGTGAAAGAATCAAACTTTAATGGCTTTTGGGAGCACACCTTCGCCGTCAAACCGCCCTTTCCATACGCTCTACCAAACACACACAAAAGATCTCTTTCACACACTTTTCCAGTCAGTCTATGGTTTTCAGTCAGTCTACAGCCACTTAGATGTTCCAGGTTTCTACTGACAGCAGGGATAAGTGGTGCAAGAACACGAAGGCAAATTGGAGGTGCTCTTCATGCTTAAGCGCTTAAAGTAAACAATGGCAAAACATGGAGAATGGTGAGGAAGAGAAAATCTACATCACGGGAACAAGGTCTAACTTGGTTTAGTTTATAGAACCTAAAAAAGGATCATATTTGTCTGTAAGTACATTAAAATATGTATCCACCTGTTTATCATGCCAACATACACCTGTTAAGCTTTCTACTTCCCTGATTTGTCTTTAACAACCTTAATATGTGCACTGAGGGACAGTCATTTTGCACTGTTCAAAGCATTCCCCATAATGATTCTACTAATTTAGAGACATGGGATTGCCTAGTTTATGCTGTAACCTTAACACAACTCAGTAAAATGAAAATCTTAGGAAAAAAACAGGAAACGGAGTGTCCACATTGTGTCATGTTTGAAAATGATGCTTTAAGCGTTTATTCTATAATAAAATAACAATAATGGGTTTCACACTCAGATTCACACTAAAATAATTAGACCAGACAACCAAAAAGAGGAAATCCCGATCCAAGTCCTTATTTCTGGAAAATAGTTTATTTTTTGACATTACTACTTTATTTCTTGGAATTTACTTTATTTCTTGGAATTTACTTTATTTATCATTTATTACAAGACATGTTGAGCTGTAAATAACACAGCATTATATATATTTTGAAAAACTTTTAAAGTTTAAAGATAATCAAAGGTTGAAACCTGGAACAGTACACAGGCTCCATTTTGCTAATTTTACACTGTTTTGTCTATAAGCGGCTTTAATACACTGTGAGTACAGAAAGTAAGAGAATACAAAAGATCATAATGCCAACATATTTCCACTTAGGGAAACCGCTGGGTGCACTTCAGAAATTGTTGCCGTTTTTGCTGGTGTTGAAAACTTAGTTGTGCTGAGAGTGCTTCTGAACTTATTTACAATGAAATAGTTTCTGATCCTGTTTACACTGAGAGTACATTAAATCATTTTTTGGTGCAAGTGCATTCACTTCTTTTTTTGCACTAAAGGTGCCTCTAAACTTAGATTTGCAGAGAGAGTGCTTGTAAATCTGTTTACACTACAGATATTTGTAAATCAGTCCACAATTAGTTGCAGAGCCTGTTTGCATGTAGATCACTTTTGAATCAGTTTACTTTTTGATCCTCTTTGCACTGAGAGTGCCTCTGATCCTATTTGTGCTCAAGCATTAGTGTTTCTGATTACACTATATATGTTAGCCCTACAAATTAATCTGCTTACAATGGAAGCACCTTTAGTTGCATTTAATGTCAACATGCCTGCATCTGCCCGACCTGAGGGTACAAACTACCCTCAACCTACTAATTTTCCAGGTTTCCATCTAATTGGTCAAGAGGAGGTGTTTTGCTCCATAGCTCATCATAATCAGTTTGTTTTTTATTGTTCACCTTCTGCATCGTTTGTGGGTGTATGTTCTTATGATTAGATTTATAGTTTGTGTCTTTTCGTAGGTTCCAGGTTTGTTTTTTTTGTCTTTGTTCCAGTTCTAGGTTCCAAGATACAGTTTGTTATAGTTTCGGGTTTGTAGAATCTTCTTTGTATTAGAGCTAGATTTTACTCAATTTATCACTTGATTTATCAATTTTGTATTAGAATTTAGTTCTGTCTCTACATTTCTTTTAGGTATATTTTGCGTTTTTCATTGTTTTACTTTTTGTGGTTTATTTACATTTGTGTTCGCCCTTTTTTAATAAAGTTATTTAGTATCACCATTGTCATTTTCCTGTGCATATGTATTCTCCTCATAGCAGGCCTGCATCTTAGTTTAGCTAATATGTGGTAAGATTATTTGTGATAGTAATCATAAATATGTATTACAATGTTGCATTCATTCATGTAAGTTTAAGCTCAAAATTAACATCAATATTCATTCAATTTTATTTGGTAAGCTTCTGAACATATTTTATTTACACATAGATATCCATGCTTTATGATTAGCTTTATTTGAATATGATGTAAAATGTGTTTGAAATGTGTTTCCCAATTTGATGAGACATGTTCATGGCGTAAAACAATCAAAACAAAATTTGTTTCAAAACAATCATTCAAATGTTCATTCAGCATTTTCCCCTTTTGTATGTAATTAACATTTATGTTGAAAGAGTCCCAAGAATCCAAAATCTTATTGTAAAATATATTATTTTCTTGAAAACTAACTCAGACAGAAAATAGAAAATGACTATGAACTGATTAATTACGCGGTACTGTCCACACTTTCAAAATGTGTTATCTGCAAAACCTTTTATTTTAATGTTCACCTTCACATTCATACAATTACCTAATGTGCCAATCATGTGGCAAAAGTGTAATTCATATAATTAAGCTTCAGGCAAAGTTCAGTAATAACTTTATCAAAGGGAGAAAATGTTATTTCTATAAATTTAAATATGGCAATGCTGCTCATAGATGGGATATTTTGAGTATTTCTGTAAATGTTTTTTTCCATGCAAGTATTATGTGCATTATTCAATGTCTCATTAAAACAAAATTAATATAAATTACCCTTTAAAACAAGCATTTATTTGTGTTTTTCAAACTTAAGAAAGCTGATTTATGTATTTGCATTGCCACCAAGGTCAAACTGTGAGCAATTTTGATGACTTTATGGGTGCAGCAGTATGAGAGGCCGGTAAAAGCAGTGGGCATTGAGCCATCACTCATTTGCTCCCTGAGGAGGAAAACGGGAGGGAGCGAAGTGTGGCTTTATGATTTAGGATTTGACAGGAAGGACCCAGATGAGTTGTTAGGAGACCCCAGTGAAGCGTACATTCCGTGTCTAACAATACTCTACATCTCTGACATGACATTCAATATCCATTTATGCCTGGCAATGAGTCTTTACATAAGAACACGTGCACATGGGTGCACTCTCTTGCTTTCACTTACTCACTCACACTCACACACACACACACACAAAGTGAAATTAGTATCCGGCAGCTGGGTGCTTGTAGCTGAAGCCTACATTAAACCCCTGTCCTTTTTTACCACTGTATATTTGAGCCATATAACTTATACTGTGTAAAAACGGTCTATCTTTCCCACTCTGTTAATAAATGACTTCAAAATTGCACTCACTAATAAAATAAATGGTGTAAATTATATTTCTTGAACTATTTAGAGACTAAAGGATATCCTGTGTAAATTGCAGAGCATTTTATGTCACATTTATTCTCACACATATTTATGTAAAGTGTGATTGTAAATAAATGGTTATTTGTCTAAAATAACAATTTACTAAGGCACAAGTGTCTATAATTTATATTTCAATACATCCCAAAAGTGTTTGCTTGGGTTTTTCCATACTATCCTCAACAAATCGTGCATTTTTAAACATACAGTTTTAATCCACTTTTAAAGATTTCTATCTTAAATTACTGTGATTGTAAACAGCAAAGCAAATAAAACACAAGCCAATCATACTGTACATTACATTAGGTAATTTAGCAGATGCTTTTATCCAAAGTGACTTACAAACATGCCAACTAATTCAGAACACAGAGTTGGCTACAGCATCCCTGGAGCAATGAGAGGGTTGCTCAAGGACCAACATTGGTAACTTAGTGGAACCACAATCTTCATATTGCTAGCCCAACACCCTAACCACTGAGCTACCACACCCCACACCCACACTATAAAATTTATGTGCCTCATTTTTAAAATAATTTAATCAAGAATCAAGAGTACTAACCCATCTGTAAAGTATCATTCCTCGTATATGCTTTTACTATACAAGAAAGAGTCTCTTTTTATTTTAGTTTGGGAATATTTTCTGATGTAATCTTTTAAGTACCTTCAGGGGGGGGGGGGGGGGGGGGGGGGGGGGGGGGGGGGGGGGGGGGGGGGGGGGGGGGGGGGGGGGGGGGGGGGGGGGGGGGGGGGGGGGGGGGGGGGGGGGGGGGGGGGGGGTCCCTATGCCCATCCAGGGGAAAACGTTTGGGCGCTGGGCAGATACACCCAGGACAGGGTGCCAATCTATCGCTGGGCACACACTCACTCACACAGACATGCACATATACACACTCTACTATATGGGGCAATTTGGAGAACTCAATTGACTTGATCCATGTTTTTGGACTGTGGGAGGAAACCAGAGAACCAGGAGGAAACCCACGCGGACACAGGGATAACATGGAAACTCCACCCTGATGGGGGATTCGAACCAGGAATCCCTAGCGCTGAGAGGCGAATGTGCTAATCACTATGCCACCGTGCCGCCCAACTGGAAACTATACTATGCAAACTAACAAACTAAGGTAGGAAGTATCAAAGAGTGCAAAGCTCTTTGCACAGTGCTTTGAGTTTTTACCGTGCTATGTACTTTTGGCTTGTCACAAACTGCATTTACAATCTGCAATTTTTTGTTATTTGGCATTATTGATGCCTGCTTATAGCTTAAATATTGTATTTTTGAATGTGTACCATGTCGAACTGTGATTAGATTAAGGTAATTGTGGTCAATCCTTTGGCTTTATTTGGATTTTAAATGACTTATTGAAAACACTAAAATCGTTAAATAAAACAACAAATTGTAAAAATCTTGCTCATCATCTGTTCGTGGATTCTTTTATTTGATACTGCCTAGTTTCAAGAGCAGAGCAGGAGGGTGAAGGATCAACAGTCTTCATGTTTTGAAGAAGGTTAAAGAGTGGGCAGAATTTTGAGAGACCACACGCTGCTTCCGATTGCTTCTGTAAGGTTTTCAAAACAAGAAATCAACAAAACAAACATCAGAGTCACTGTTTCAACCAAGCATGAACCCACAGAGAGTGGCACTCGGATCCGATTAAGTTTCTTATACAATAACACAAGAGGATGATGAAAAAAGTTCCAATCATCATAAAAGCAGGATTTTATTTATTTTATATTCATTTCTGTTATCCGTATTGTTTTGATTTTATAGTCTCTTTTTATGGTGTTTATTGCATATAGTTTTCCGCAAATGCCAGAGTATTTTAAACAGGGTTAAGTTGTAATCTAATGCTTTTTATTCAATTATTATGCGATAGGAATTATTATGCGATAGGAAAAGTTAAATATTATGTAAAAATGGAATGCATGTAAAGATTATTGCAATGGTTTACTATTATCATTGTTACTGTTATAAGAAGGTACAATGATAAACATTCTATTTTAATAATAACGAAGGAAGCTACATTTATTTTTGACTAAATTAAAAAAGAATTCATATGTATTAGATTATTTATGTAATTAATAATCAATATGCTTTTGAATTTAAACCATAAAGCTGGTTATTTAGCTTATTTATTCATGGCCCATAAACTTTAAAACTCAGATATTTATGAATTCTACAACTCTCCTCAACCTCATTCCTAAATCTGATGAGAAATTCCTGGGGGTTGAAACAAAATAGCCACATGCACGACAGAGGAAATCGTAAACAGATAAGCCAACTGTGAGCTTATCTATCATGGGAGGCCTGCTCAATCCTCTGTTTGCCAATACTTTTCAATCCATTTATATAGCGTATTAGAGCAGACCAATAAGAAGCAGCTTCTCCTTATCTGCTTTCAATCAGCTCTGCCTTATCCAACAGAGATTCATATGCTACTAAAAATATGAAGGATGGAACACATGCAGCAATGCAGCTTATATAAAAAGTACTTGTGCGAGCCTTAATTTATGAATATATCAGATTAATCTAAAATGCATTTAATCAGTAGGATATCATTAGCAGGAGGAGGCTGGATGCAGAGTAAGGGCAAAAACAGAAAAAGGGTGAGAGAGAGAAAAAAGAAACACTACATGAAAATTGTCTGATCAGTGTGTGTGAGAAAAAGAAGGACTGAGCTAATTTTAAAGCATTGCATAATGTTATTTGTGTTGCCACTTAGAGGCCCATGTCATGGCTGGCAAATGAGCCTTCAGGGCAAATGGGGGAAACAACGGTTGACTTATAAAAAAAAACATGCAAGGCCAAGCTGTCATATGCTTCTGTGTTCAAAATAAAAATTAAAAAAAAATTAATTAATAGTTATAATTTTTGTACAGGGTGCTACAGTGGCTCAGTGGTTAGCACGTTTGCCTCTCAGCACTGGGGATCCAGGTACGAATCCCAATCTGGGTGGAGTTTCCATGTTCTCTACGTGTCTGCGCAGGTTTCCTCCGGGTTCTCCAGTTTCCCCCAGGTTTGTCGAGCAATTACTATTTTTGGTAAAAAAAAAAGTTTTAGTAAAATAAATAGCAAAAAGAAGAACTCACTAACGTCCTCTGATTGGCTTAGGCATGGTCCACTAAAACTCCATAGTATTGAAGTACAACTCACGTATACTAATATACTTCACGACCTGCTCTCTTGCTTTTATGGTTATGTCGAAGTAGAATTTCAAAGAAGAAATAAAATAACACTGAAATGTAAGTTTGTAGTTTTATGACTAATCCCACAAATATCTCAGAGTGGGTTTTGTTGCTTTGTGCCACATGAGATTATGTGTTGAATTACGTCATTCTGAAATGTTATTTACAGTTTATACTTTACATTTTAAAATGTGTTCCAAAAGGTTTTTCATACACTCGCTAAAGAAAGTATTGAGAAGCTACTGTCTGTTCTAATGTTTTCTTTTTTACTCTTTTATGAGTATTGATTAGCTTAAATGCTTAAAACTTAATAAAAGCTGATAAACTTTTACATGCTTTTTACTCACTGTAAAAAAAATAATAAAAAGAAACGTTTAAAAAAATGTCATATTTCATTAACCATGTCCATCCATTGTCTTCCGCTTGTCTGAGGTTCGGGTTGCGGGGGCAGCAACCCAAGTAGAAGGAGATCCAGACCTCCCTCGCCCCAGCCACCTTCACCAGCTCGACTGGGGAACCCCAAGGCGTTCCCAGACAAGCTGGGAGATATAATCCCTCCAGCGTGTCCTAGGTCTTCCCCAGGGTCTCCTAGCTGGACTTGCCGGAAACACCTCCCTGGGGAGGCGCCCAGGAGACATCCTTACCAGATGCCTGAACCACCTCAACTGGCTCCTTTCAATGCAGAGGAATAGTGGCTCTACTCTGAGTCTCTCCCAGATGACCAAGCTTCTCACCCTATCTCTAAGGGAGAGCCCAGCCACCCTGTGGAGAAAACCCATTTCGGACACTTGTATTCACGATCTTGCTCTTTCGGTCATTACCCAAAGCTCATGACCATAGTTGAGGGTAGGAACATACATCGAATGGTAAATCGAGAGTCTTGACTTCTGGCTTAATTTTTTTCACCACAACAGACCAGTATAGGGTCCGCATCACTGCTATTGTACAAGACCCCGAGATACTAAAACTCCTCCACTTGAGGCAAGATCTAATCCCTGACCCAGAGAAGACTCTCTACATTTTTCCGACTGAGAACCATGGCCTCAGATTTGGTGGTGCTGATTCTCATCCCGGCCACTTCACACTCGGCTGCAAACAAAGAATCTGCCAGTCCAGAGGCAATGTCCCCGATGACCATGCAATGTTGTAAAGGCATGTCAGCCAAGACCGCCCCACGACATCCAGAGCTTTGTCCAGACGGATCTCATCCACCCCTGAAGCCCTGCCTCCACGGAGCCTGGGTTTTTGTGATACTCCGCGATGTACGACACTGCAAATCGCCTGGACTGATGGTACCGGTCAGCTGCTTCTGAAGTCCCACAGGCCAAACATGCCTGATATGACTCCTTTTTCAGCTTGACGGCATCCCTCACACGGGGTGACCACCACCGTGTTCGAGGGTTACCGCCATGACAGGCACCAACTACCATGCGACCACAGCTCCTGTCCACCACCTCAACAATAGTGGAACGGAACATGGCCCATTCAGACTCAATGTCCCCTACCTCCCCCAGAATGTGGTTGAAACTCCATGTCAGTAAATACATTATTGTTTGGTATAATGTATTTGTTCTCTTATTTGTATTTTACTTTTTTAGCTGAACTGCTTTTTTTTTTTTTTTTTAGGCAATTTATTTCGGTCATCAAATATTTGTTGCATAGAGCTAATAAAATGAGACTGTAGAAAAGTGTAGAAACAGTAAGTACCCAGTCAAGTACCAAAACCTTTAAAGAGAATACAAACATATGATTCTAAAATCTAAATTAGTTTTTTGCAATGATTATTTGTGATTTACATCCAGTTTTTAAGCAAAGCACCTGGAATTTGCTTAATAATAATAATAATAATAATTATATATATATATATATATATATATATATATATATATATATATATATATATATATATACATATAATGTTATATACTTAAATACTTAATAGGATTGATAAAGGGAATCCATAAAACTTTAATACAAAGACTGTTTATTCAAGCAATTAATCTTCTTATCTATGATTACACAATGTTTAGTTTATTAGTGCTATAGTTACATGGTTTACATTTTAATTCTCTTTTCCTTTAGACTTAATCCAAAGGAGCATGCAAGACATGTAAGAAGAGACAGTGAAGCAGAAGAGGGTTGTAAATTTCCACTACTTATTCTGGTCGTCAGACAGAATGCGAGCCACCTGTTCCTTAATGAGATGCCTCCAGGGTTTTTTTTACGACTTTAAACACACATTTACAGCTGCATACACATTGCATTTTTCACTCAACAACCAATTACACCACCAAATACGCATCCAATCTACTAGCATCGTTACAACAGAATAATATAGATTCCCGCAAATCAAACTATTAATTCCTTTAGATATTATGAGGAAAAAAATGAAGTAAAAATCAATAAATAACTAATGAATAAGCAGTGTCGACACATCTTGAAAAAATATATACAATATATTGACATCAGAATGGTGTCACCTACCTGTACATTTAATCTATAGGAGCATGTATGACATCCTCCATTGTCTATGTGGCCATAAAAGCTTTAAATATTAAATATTTAAATATTATTATAATATTTAAATATAAATATTATTTAAAAACTTTATGTATGATTTCGATATATCCATCTGAAAGACTTGTGTGGTTTACAATGATACTGAGGGAAAGGGCCAGTTTCACACTCTCCATTCTTCTTCATGTGCATGGTTTTTGACAGGCTTAAGGTCAGGACTAAGTGTGGGCCAGTTAAATCCAAACTTGCTCAAAATGCTTTTGAAGACCATGTTTTGTGCACTGTGGCACAGACATGCTGTAACAGAAACATTTCTCATAAATTAAGATGCATTTTGACCAAATTGAGTTTCACATTGGTGGCAACATAATATAAGCAACAAAATATAACACTTAAATTTAGTGAATAAGAGGTGTGTTCTAATGCAATCAATGATCTTTATAAAAAATTATTATTATCTTCATCATGCCACAATAAAGAAGATGTATTTTTTTAAAAGTGTCTCAAGCTCAAACTGTATCTCAAGCTCAAACCAGCACTGTGGGTTGAAAATTATACACCATCCAAATAACCCAAATAAAATCTTCTCTGTGTTAATCATACAGGTACAACAATCTAACACGCCATCACCATGTAGGGTGTCCTGAACTTAGACATATATTACAAAAGTGCGTTTTCTGATGGCAGCTTAACAAAAGTCTAAAGTTGAACCTCCCTAAAGAGTAAACTAATGTGACAGTGAAGTTAATAAAAAAAATAATCAAAAATAATTTCTTCATAAATTCTGCAATAATATTTTTCAAATATAATTTCTGACTTGTAATGTTCTCATTTGTAAGTCGCTTTGGATAAAAGCATCTGCTAAATGACTAAATGTAATGTAAATGTAATGTAAGAAACTTTGTGAGGACCAGGGCTCAGTGGGGGACTCCGTGAACTCAATCTCAACCTTAATCTCAACCCAACCTTAATCTCAACCCAAATCTGGTTTAGAGTTTCAGACCTGTTTCACTTCCTTTCCTTTCTAAAACACTTGAACAGGTGGTAGCTACACAGATCCCCAGGCTTCTTACACAGAACAACCTTTTTGATCCCAATCAGTCTGCTTTTAAGGGGGCTTAGTACACTGAGACAGCATTGCTTTCTGTGGTTGACTCACTTAAATCTGCCAAAGCAAAATCTCTGTCCTCATCCTGCTGAACCACTGAAAAGTTGTTCTGTTCAGATGAAGGCCTGTCATCTCAAATAAAAAACAGAGCTTTTTCAGAGAATTCCAGCTAAACCCCCATTCCATCATGACCTGACCTTCCAAATTGATCATACTTTTCTTAATTGACAAGGCTCCCAACCTGTCAGTCTCCCAGTTTGTACAATTAGGCCTCTACAACAAATTCAAATCTCTTAAAATAACTTGTGTTTAACCAGCCTAAGCTAACTAAACAATCTTCCCAACTCTGTCCATAAAGGCTGAGTCACTTAGCATTTTCAAGAAACATCTCTTTTACAAGCATTTGCTATGAAAAAATAAACAAAACAATAGTAAAATAAAATAAAATAAATAATAATAATAATGGCGGCACAGTGGCTTAGTGGTTAGCACGTTCGCCTCTCAGCTCTAGGAATTCCCGGTTCGAATCGCCATCTGGGTGGAATTTCCATGTTTTCCCCGTGTCTGCATGGGTTTCCTCCAGGTACTCCGGTTTCCTCGCACAGTCCAAAAACATGGATCAAGTCAACTGAATTCTCAAAATTGCCCCATATAGAGTGTGTCTGTGTGAGTGAGTGTGTGCCCAGCGATGGATTGGCGCCCTGTCCTGGGTCTATCTGCCCAGCGCCCAAGATGTTCTCCCCTGGATGGGCATGGGAAACCCCACCGTGACCCTAATAGAGGATGAAGTGGGAGATTATTAATGAATAATAATAATAATAATCTAGAAGCCAGATTGGATAATGATCAGGTTTGATAATACTACAGTGTAGCTGTTTTTCCTTAGCAACTGAGCTGTTCTCTCATTTGTAAATCGCTTTGGATAATAGCGTCCGTTAAATTACAAAATGTAATGTAAATGTAATGGATATTGAGTCAAATTGAGTGGCCTATCCCTTGCATTTAGGTAAGAGGTTAATCATGTATTCATAGAATATAATTAAGAAGAATTTCTCTCCCCCTCTCCCGCTCCCTCTCTTTTTGACACACACACATACACACACACACAAACTGTCCTCTTTATTTACTCAAAGTGATAAAAGAAGTGCCAGCGGCTTTGAAGATCTGGTCTGAAGAGGAGTGCGACATGCACACAATATCAACACGAGTAGCAGTGTGTGTGTGAGCTTCAGTGAGAGAGGGAGCAAGTAAAGACACTTCATACACTGTTTGAAGTCCTCCACTCAGCTCTGCCAATTACCTCATATCACAGAATAAATAAGGGAGTGAGAGGAAAAGGATGAAAGAGCGACACTAGAGAAAAAGAAGGAGAAAAAACAACCAGACGCAAATAGCTGCTGAAATCACAGTAGGGGGTCGAAGGATAAATTTCAGTCACATTGCGAAAGCAGACATGATTAGTCTGTCATAACAAATAAACAAACATTCATTCATTCATTATCTTCCACTTTTATCCTCTATTAGGGTCGCGGTGGGGTTCCCCATGCCCATCCAGGAGAGAACGTCTCGGGCGCTGGGCATATACACCCAGGACAGGGCGCCAATCTATCGCTGGGCACACACTCACTCACATAAAACACACTCTATATGGGGCAATTTGGAGATCTCAATTGACTTGATGCATGTTTTTGGACTGTGGGAGGAAACCGAAGAACCCAGAGGAAACCCACGCGGACACGGGGAGAACATGGAAACTCCACCCAGATGGGGAAACGAACCGGGAATCCCTAGTGCTGAGAGGCGAACGTGCTAACCACTAAGCCACCGTGCCGCCCCAATAAACAAACAAATGAGCAAAAATATTAAACTTAGTGGCAACCATTACAGCACATACATGTGCTGGCCACTTTATTAGGAGCATATTCTTGTTTTCACACTTTTTGCCCATTTTATTAGTTCTACTTATCATATACAGTAGAGAACAGTTCATCTGTTTCTCTGCATGTTAGTCTTTATTCTGTTTCCTACTAATCAGAACCCCTCCATAAACACCACAGAGCAGTTATTATAGCAAGAAGGGTGATTGGCACTGAAGTGACACTGACCTAAAAGTGTGACCTAGTGTGTTGTGCTGGTACGAGTGCATGAAACAAAAAGTGATCAAGTTTTTAAATACGTTACCAACACCGCTGGAATGAAAATAATCTAATAAACAAACATGCAACTAACCACCAGCATTCTGTAGGCAATGTTCTGTAAACACTAAAGATGTATTAAAAGAGGACACAAACTGCAGGCACAGTGTTAAGCAATTTTATCAACATTGCAGTGTCTGTTCCACTGATCAAAATGCAATACAAAATTTACATGTGAACACATCAGTGTCACTGCAATGCTGATAATCATTTATCAATCCAATAGTACCAGATACCATAGAACCGGATGAACTATAGCCTGTAACTGTAAATAAATAAATCAGCTATCAACCATGCAGTGTGCATGCAGCCTATGATGTCAATAAAAATAGATGACTGTTTTATCAGAAAAAAAGTAGTGAGTAGGGTTTGTACTGCAGATTTAAATTGTAATCTCTAGAATCACTTTACACAAATTACGCAATCTAATCACCAAACACCCGAACAATTTTCCACCTTTCTCTAATGAATTTAAGTATAAATATGAAGTCTTACTTTAAATATTTAATTACATTTAGTCATCAATTTTTTAGTCAAAATTTATTTCCCCACTGTGGGACTAATTAAGGGTTATCAATAATCATATACATACAGTATCAAAACCTAGGAGAAATTAGTAACTTCTTTTCACCTTCTTTCATGTAATTGAACTGTGAGAGAAACCAACACAGACATCGGTTGTTGTCTTAGTGAATGAGAATAAATGTAGCATCATATTTTTGAGTTGTCCTTACAGATTTGTCTGTAAGGACAACTCAAAAATATGGTGCTACATTTATTCTCATTCACTAAGACACCAACTCATTAATTTTATAACCAAGAAAATGTATATGTCCAATTACATTAAGTCATGTAGCAGAACATAGTGTATAGATGTGCATTTGATAACTGTTGAGCATGCAACAGTAAAATACCTCAGGTATAGTCACAGTGTACGGCTGGTTATAAAAGCTTGGAGCATTGTCATTGACGTCACCTATCTGTATGTTCACCGTATCCTTTACCACCTGCAACCGAGGACAGAGTAGAAACAGATCATGTCAACTAAGTAACTTTATTGGAGGCATTCAAATAAATGTTAACATCAGGAGCTTTCAGACCAAACAGTGTTACAAATATTTTCAGTGGAACTATCCAATTGAGAGTTTTACAGGAAATAAAATACCTTCAGGTGCTGTTTCAGTGTCATTATTTTATATATTGTTCTCTATTGTCTCTTAGTCGTGTTTAAGATTGAGTTGCAATGCACACAAGGTCAATAAATACTGGAGTTCACTGTCGGTCTATCTGTTCATGATATTTTTTAACACAAATCTTTTATATACAAAATTAAAACTTTATAAGAGTCAACGTATGACCCCTGTGTGCAGCAAAAGCTTTCCTAAAGCACAGAGTTCTAAAAACTACATAAGGTCCCAATTTCTTGCATATGACAGTTCAAAGATCTAAGTTTTTAAGTTCCATTCATGCAAAACATACTCGATATTTCTGGTCCAGAGACCCCACTAAACAGATTCTCAGCTAGTCTTTGTTTGTTTAGAGTGTAATGTGTTCATGCAGTTTCTTCACATATTCGCATTTTTGGCATAAATTTAACTTTTTTTTTACATCCTTAAAGCACATTTGTAACTAATCTGAAAAACACACCAATGCAATTAAGTTGTAACAAATATGTCACTGCAAAGATGAATGCAGTTTCACATTTTGCATTTGATTTGAATTTTGAATGGCCTTTTGAAGAAAAAAAAAACATAGGAGGAAAGAGGCCTGCATATTTTGGTGCAAATCTTCAAGCTAATGAGCAGGAAAATGTTAATGTATTGCTTAGCAACAGTGCAGGTCCTGTTCAGCTGTAAAAATATTTTGTGTTGGTAAGGGTAAATAAATGACTAAATAACAAACAGATTAAATATAATGTCAATACATATTGTTAATCATGCCATTTGTAGAGCCACTGTTTAAAAACCCTGCAATTCCATGCTTCAGCTGTGCGAATGTAACAGTAGCACCTCTTATGTGACATTGCATATTAATATTCTTTGCACAGGATGATCTAAATAAAAAAAAAATCAGTAAATAAGTGGTATAAATGATAGCTTACCCCTTGACTGTCACTGACAGAAAAGACGACCTGCATTTCAGACTTGGTCTGTGTCAAAACAAAAACACAACAAAACAATGTCACATTATTTACTATTTTACTAATTATCTTCCCACAGGGAATAATGACAATATTCTCAGACACTGCAGATCTCTCAGGCATTACTTCTTTTGGAACATATGCAAACATATACCTCACGGTCAAGTGGTTGCCGTAGCCAAACTACCCCAGTGTTCTCTTGAACAGCAAAGAACCTTGAGGCTTCGTCACCCACCACGCCATAAACAAGTGGCTCTCCATCTGGATCCACTGCTGTCAGCTGAGTTATTGAGGAACCTGCAAAGAGAAAGCAAACAGGGTTTCTTGGACTGTCAGTTAGAAAATCATGTCAACAATAAATGTGTCAAATATAAAGCCTGTTCGATGGAGTTAAATCCTGTCTCCGGTCCTCATTCCCTTCCACAACCTGTTACAGTAATTGACTCACCTGACGTGTGTTCTGTTAATTGCTACTGTATATCTGTGCAGAACATAATAGGAAAGAAAATAGCTCTCAAATAAAATAAAGTGTGAGAGCTGGCACTAATACATGCAAGAAGCGTGTGCATGTATATGTGGAAATGTGAAAAGAATATAAAGTAAAAATCCACTGTTTTGTTGAACTTGTACTGGTGCCACAGTGATGCTAACACATGCGAATAAGGAGGAGTGTGACAAAATATTATTAACTGTTTAAACCCCTCATCCAGTCCCTGGTGGGCATACAGCAGGACTAGGTTTGAGCACTTGTGATGCTGCACAAGGGTCATAAGCAGCAATCCCTGCACTCATGTAAGCTAAAAAGGAGTAATTAAAGAGCCTGGCTCTGCCATTGGGTTCTACAACTGCCTTATTTCAATAAGAGGAGCTGTTGTGATCCCCATATTAATAAAGAGGGAGCGCTCAAAGCTCTGTTACATGATCATGGAGTGGATTGGTCAAGCCATTGAAAGTGCTGAATGCAGGCAACACACACATTTGACAGATTGAGGCAGCCGGTATTCCTCCATGTGTTAAAAAATTCAATGTGGATGGATGTGGTTAAAAAGCAGATGGCATCACAACAAAATGCCAATCAGATTAAAGGATGAGCACATACATGTAACCAGCAGCACCCTTTTTTGTAGCAATTCTGACCAAACGGCAAATACAATTGTGTTAATGGGAAAGTAATGTGCCACATATTAGTGAAACACTGCGCACATCTTTATTAAACCCCATGTTTTTCTATCTTGCAGTTGATGGCTTATTTGGTAAGTACATAATTATGTTTTAGGATTTTTTTTTAGAAAAAGTTATCTATAGCATGCCTTTGCATCATAATTCAAAAATTTGTCTGGGCTGGTTCCACCAGTTGGGCAGTGCTGTCAGCACACTTGGCAAGTTTAGTGAAGCTGGTAGACTGAGTAGTCTGCCGTGCATAGTGCACACAAGAGGGTGGACAGGAGCATAAATTGGATGGGTGGAAATGCTGTGTCTGGTTTCTTGTTACAGGGCAGGACAAGCTAGAAAAAAAATATGTGGGTATTCCAGATCCGACCACGTGAGACAGAACAACAAGAACAAAAAATAAAAGATTAAAATGTTTATTTTATAATATCATATAAATATATATAACACAAAAGAAATTAATTATCTCGGGGGAACGTGTACATCAAACATACTGTGTCCACACTCGAAAGGTTTAACAGTAATATGCTGGGACTAATTACCACCTTCAGATGTACCTACAGATTTCACAAATCACAGGTGCATCTAATGGATTTCACATCTGTGCTGAGCATGCTACAGAATATAAAGCATGGCTTGCGGTAAAAAAGCCATGTTACAGTTTTTATTAATAATTTATAAAATTAATCAAAATGATAAATTTGTGACTAATTATGAGTTCAGTGGCCAAAAAAGGGTTGAGGGAGTGCAGTGGGCGGGTAGATTTTACTGAATGTGACTTAGCTGTCAGCAGTCAGCTTATTTTACTAAATGTGAAATGTTGGTGTTTTATAAAACTTGAGTGACACTCCGGACCATGAATAATACACTAACCAAAAATGTCCAGCCACCAGCATGCAGTAGGGAACGTACTGTAAGCGATAATAAAGGATTAAAAATTATAGACACAAACAGTACAGCAACAAATTAGCTTTTGTCTGTGATTGGCATGAGGTGCATGTATTATTGTGAATGAATCACAAGGTGTTATTAGGCAGCAATAAACACATATGAAGTGGAGTACAGTTACACCTCTTACCCATGATTTATTCACAATAATGCACAACACCAGCCTTATTGCTATTATAAAACTGTTACAAACACACTAAAAAATAAAAAAGTTTAATTCATAAAAGCAATTTCAAATTCAAAAATGGCAGGAACAGGCTTAGTGCTTGTCAGGAATAGCTTTTTACATTAATCTGTACTTTATTATTTATTTATTGAGTCATTCATTATCTTTCACTTAATTCTCTATTAGAGTCATTGGAGGGGTTCTCCATGCCCATTCAGAGGAGAAAATTTCGGGCGCTGGGCAAATACATCCAGGACTGAGCGTCAAACCAAACCTGGACACACTCACTCACTCACACACACACACAAACACACTCTACAAAGGGACAATTTAGAGAATTAATATTTATCTTGAATCTATGGTACAGTAGCTGCTCCACCTGTGACCACAAGGCTCTGAAGAGGGTGGTGAGGACAGCCGAGTCCATAATCGGAAATAAACTCCCTGCTCGTGGACATCTACCAGACCCACAGCACAAGAAAGATTCGTAGGATCCAGCTGGACAGCAGTCATCCAGCACATGGACTGTTCACCTTACTGCCATCAGGCAGAAGGTACCGAAGCTTCCCGGCCAAAACAACCTGGCTTATGAACAGTTTTTACCCGCAAGCCATCAGGATACTAAACAAAATGAACAGTTAAAAACTCCCACACTCCTGCTTTTACTATGTCACTTTACACCAGTCACTTTAAATTATATATATATATATATATATATATATATATATATATATATATATATATATATATATATGATGCCTCACCTCAAGAATTTCTATGTGCACATGTACCAACATGGAGCACAAATGACAAATAAACTTGAAACTTGAAACTAAAGGTTTTGAATGCTTGGCACGTTCCTTAATTAGTGTTTTAAATAAAGTGCCCAGAAACATGGATCTTTCCAGAGGTTTCTGAGGTAGGCTTTACCATAACCACATGTAACAAACTTGGCATGATTTTAGATTCCAACTGCATGTTAGAAACGAAAAATTTATACACACTAAACTAATGATTATACATCAGAGAGAGTCAAAAGTAATTACACTGGAATTACATGGCATGATCAACATCATATTCGTACCAAAGGTTTTTCAATTGGATGTTCCTCAATATATTATGTATAAAAATATGTTTTGTGGATTGGTAAATATATATAAAATAGATTGGTTGGAGTAAATGAATAATATATTGACCTTGATGGCCCAAGGATCACAACTGTTTAAGGTATGAAGTTTTTGCACAGGTAAAGCAGCACGCAGATCACTGCACTCTAAATCAAACTCACCAACATCAAAACAACAGGCACAAAGCACTATAGGTAGTAAAAGTGCCATGCCTGCAAGGTAAGGATTATTCAAAGCACCTGGCAGTCCAAACAGCGAAGGTTAAACCTATTGCACTCCAGGGAACCTGCCAGAACTGCAGTACAGTCTGTGATGGCTCAATTCGCTAATCCTATCTTCTGTACACCAGACTTTTCTGATGAAGACATGCTGTTTACCATTGCACTGTATAACAGTGCCTTTTTAATGAGAGAACCACCACTTGCTCTTCTGTAACTAATTTATGTCTTACTTGGTGTAACTTGGCTGCTCTCAGGTTCCACCTGTGTACAGCAGAGCATTAAGGAATGAAGAAAAACTACAATTTCATCCTTATATTAGTCAATAAAGATTAGTTTACAAATAAAATGAGCTGCTCAGGTCACTCATTAGTCAAGGACATCTGTGAGTCTGTCTGTGGCAAAAAATTTTAAATATCATTCCATAACCATGGTGTTCCCTTTCCTATGTCGCTATAACAGACTTTTCGAGAGGCTTGGCATCTTACATAGTATGTGTGAATTTGTGCTCATTCACAAAGATAATTTGTTACGTCAGGCAATGATCTCAGACAATGATGCTTCATGAGCAAAGGGCTACATACATGCTAGTGTACTTTCTCAAGAACAAGTTTTAAAGACATTATATTTTTGACTTGTATTTTTATCTGTGGCTTTTTAAATTCTTTATTCAAATGAGATTTCCCGCATCTTTTAGCACGTTTAAATTTTGTCCAATGTGCATCCTTATGCTGCTGATTGGTGTGTTAAGTATGCTCCTATGAAGGAAAGAGGAATGTCTGTGTCCTCAGATACATGGATTCTACTTTTATGAACTAAGCCTCAATTTCAGTCTGACACATTGATTCTTAAATAGGTTTGTGTCAGAATACTGCCAACACTGAATTAACTAGCTAAAGCAGCTGGTCAGATTCAATTCCATTTCAAATCCACTAGGGACTAGACATACAACAACTGCAACTAAAATGCAAACTTGTACATGCTGTTAACAAAAATCTGATAAGTAACATTAAGAAGTAACATTTAAGGCAGGCGGTTGTTTTTTCTGCTTATTTTTGTACAGATTAATCGATCCTTGATTTCAGTTTAAATATTTATTGAATTTAAATTACATTAGGGGCGGCACGGTGGCTTAGTGGTTAGCACGTTCGCCTCTTAGCACTAGGGATTCCCGGTTCGAATCCCCATCTGGGTGGAGTTTCCATGTTCTCTCCGTGTCCGTGTGGGTTTCCTCCGGGTTCTCCGGTTTCCTCCCACAGTCCAAAAACATGGATCAAGTCAATTGAGTTCTCCAAATTGCCCCATATAGAGTGTGTTTGTGTGAGTGAGTGTGTGCCCAGCGATAGATTGGCACCCTGTCCTGGATGTATCTGCCCAGCGCCCGAGACGTTCTCCCCTGGATGGGCATGGGGAACCCCACCGCGACCCTAATAGAGGATAAATATAGTGAAGATAATGAATGAATGAATGAATGAATGAATAAATTATATTAGACTAAGAAAAAACTGTGTCTAGGATAAAGATTTGAAGAAGGTGACATTTATTCCCTGCATATCCTCCAACTCTGCCACTTTCTACATAAATAAAAAACACAAATATTGTCTACTTACTATCTGTTACACATACTACATTTTAAATTAAATATTCCTAGAGTAATAAACTATACACAATCAAAAGTGGCAATAATCACTATAACCAATGAACTATTTAACGTAGAGAAGCAATATTGTTACACATTCCCGTTCACGCCCCACGGTTCCTGGCTCTCCTCCACACACACCCACTCCATGCTCACGCCCCGCTGCTGCACACACCGCACCTCACACGCCCACTGCCGCACCTGTCACTGATTTTGGTAATCACAGATCCGGATCCATCGGTGCAGAGTTTTTTGGTTTCACCCGGTTCGTACACGCGGTCGCTTCCTGCTGTGCGCAGCCGCTCTGTACGTGCTGTTACGCTCCTGGCGAGACGCCACCGATGTTTCTGTTTACTTGCTGCCTCGTCTCAGGATCGCGCTCATCCTTGAAGGACTACGTGGACTCCACAGCACGCCCCTGCCTCGTCAGCGCTTCTCGCCGCTCGCCCGTTGCCTCCGTGGTGAGCCGCGGCTCCCCGCCGCCTCTCGTGTATTTATAAGGACTGGACATTGTTTGATATTTATGTTTCTTCGTTATTCCCGCCTAGGGAAAATAAACTCTTTTGTGTTCACATTTGCAAATACGCCTCCCTCCGTTCCTCCGGCTACGGGACGCATAATTGTGACATAAAACTCTGCCACGGTTCAAAGACGATGGAGCCGACCAAAGAGGTTCTGCAAGCTCAAGGGCGCGCCCTGGTGGAACTCCAGAATGGGCTCAGCGAGATGACCCGGGCAATCCAGACGATGATGGGTCGTCTATCTGAGCTGGAGTGCGGTGGCTCCATGCCTGGAGCCGCAGGTATGCCATCCTCACCACCGCCGCTCCAGCCGGACACCGATGTGCCTCCCCCACCCACCGCTACCCCTTATTGCCTTTCGGAGCCCGAACGGTTCGATGGAAGCCCGGACAAATGCCGTTCATTTCTGATGCAATGTGCACACTACTTCCGCAGCCACCCGCATTTCAGCGAGGTCGATAAGATCTCAATGATTATCTCCCGGCTGACTGGCAATGCGAGCGAGTGGGCGTCGGCCATCTGGGAGGCACAGGGCCCTGAATGCCGGTCGTTAGCTGTGTTCCATGAGGCATTCTGTACCACCTTCGCCCACCCCTTGGAGGGAGAGGCTGTGGGTACGCAGCTGTACCGGCTTCGCCAGGGTACCCGATCGGTGTCCGAATATGCTCTGGAGTTCAGGGTGTTGGCAGCGAGGACTGGCTGGAGTGGTTCCATGCTCACGGTGATGTTCCGGGAGGGATTGCCCCGGGAGATTCAGCACAAGATCGCCGGGCGGGACTTCGGTGCGTCTTTGGACAATTTAATCCGCCTCGCCGTCCTTATGGAACAGCATCTCTCCACAGCTCCGTCTGCGCGATCTTTGGGACGTCCACCCGCTGTTTCTCCAGGGTGGATGGAGGTCGGCACCCCCGCAGCTCCTCGGACCCCGGATCCTGAACCGAAGCAGCTGGGACGTTCCCGGCTGACCCCGCAAGAGCGTCACTGCCGGGTTCAACAGGGTTTGTGTCTCTACTGTGGGAGCGCGGCCCATGCCCTACAAGACTGCGATGCCCGGTCCTTCCGACACGTCCGCTCTTCTCCTTCAACAACCGGGTCAACCCGAGAGAAGCCCTATGTCGCGGTGAGAGTGTCTGGGGAGGTTAGGCAGCAGTCCTTGTGCTTAACTTCTGTTTTATCTTTTAAATGTTCTTCGATGACGACTGCTGCGCTGGTGGATTCCGGAGCGGACGGCAACTTTATCGACCGGGGTTTCTGCCATCAATGGGGCATTTCTGGGGTTCCTTTCGAGACCACCTTTTCTATTCAAGCCGTGGACGGCAGCCCGCTACCATCGGACAAACCACCACTCCCCCCCTCCACATGGGGATAGGAGAGGACCATTTCAAGGAGATTAAGTTTTTCATCATCTCCTCTCCCTCTGTCCCCATCATTTTAGGGCTGCCCTGGCTGAGGCAACACAATCCGGTCGTCTCCTGGGCCGGGCTGCGGATCCGGTCGTGGTCGTCTCGGTGCGCACGGACGTGCACTCCCCCTCCCGCGCCACTTGTGCTCGGCGGCTAGGGTGTCACCGGCTTCCCAGTTGCAATTATGGAATCGGGGACCGGGAGCTGTTAGCCATCAAATTGGCCTTGGAGGAGTGGCGACATTGGCTGATGGGGGCCACTCTCCCTGTCCTAATTCTTACCGACCATAAGAACCTAGAGTATGTCAAAAGTGCGCGGCGCCTCAATGCACGCCAAGCCCGTTGGGCACTTTTCTTTAATCAGTTTAACCTCCAGATCTCGTTCCGCCCAGGGTCGGTTATTCTTTCCGATAGAGGTCCCCAGTTTACGTCGGCCGTATGGGGGGCATTTTGTAAAAATCTGGGGTCCTCCGTCAGCCTCTCCTTCCACCCCCAGACCAATGGGGCGTGTGAGCGCTCGCATCAGAAGACAAATAAATTTCTCCGGATTTATGCTCACCGCAATCCATCCGATTGGTCGCGGTACCTCCCCTGGACGGAGATTGCCCAGAACTCGCTGCGCCACTCAGCCACCAGTCTCACCCCTTTCCAGTGCGTGCTGGGCTACCAGCCCCCCTTTGCACCCTGGAGTGGGAAGGAGAGGAATCACCCTCTCCAGATTATTAGTTGCAGGTGTGCCCCGTTGATGGCAGCGTCCTCTTAAGCCGCCGTTCCGGATCCATCGGCGTAGAGTTTTTTGGTTTCACCCGGTTCGTACACGCGGTCACTTCCTGCTGCGTGCAGCCGCTCTGTACGTGCTGTTACGCTCCTGGCGAGACGCCACCGATGTTTCTGTTTATTTGCTGCCTCGTCTCAGGATCGCGCTCATCCTTGAAGGACTACGTGGACTCCACGGCACGCCCCCGCCTCGTCAGCGCTTCTCGCCGCTCGCCCGTTGGTTCCGTGGTGAGCCGTGGCTCCCCGCCGCCTCTCGTGTGTTTATAAGGACTGGACATTGTTTGATATTTGTGTTTCTTCTTTATTCCAGCCTGGAGGAAATAAACTCTTTTGTGTTTACATTTGCAAATACGCCTCTCTCCGTTCCTCCGGCTACGGGACGCATAATTGTGACAAATATATTTTATTTGCCTTCTTCTAATCAGAGTTCTAAACACTAATCACTAAGCTACTGGTAAGAGTATGTGTATACACAGTGACAGGTGTGTGTTTATGGGGGCTTTTGGCTTAGGGCTCCCTGATCCACTTAGATAAGTTCATATCTGAATGTCGTTTATCACAATGGCACCAAAAGTTATGCAAATAATAATTTATAAAAACACTGTAAACCTCTTCAAACGAAAGACTATTATATAATGTAAACAGTAAGTCGCAAGCATAAGACAATAAAACAAATAATTTAGATGATTCTACACATACAGTCCACACACACCTCTATTTTGTCCATCATGATAAAATCATTAAATCACGGCATACATAACAGTTAGGTATATGATAAATGACAGTAGATGTCGACAACAGGTCCATTTACCAGTCTATTGTTAAACATGTGTCTCAAAAGAAACAGTGGGTGCAGACCTGATGATTTTTATTAACAGAATTTCTGCTGCTGATTGTTATCGCCAATTTCTACTAAGTAGCAAAAAAACAACACTCAACCTGCCTCAAGCTGTTTAAGCATATGGTGGTATGATGCTTTGCAGTTTATCTAGCACACAACGAATCTCAAAATCAAGCTTGCATAGTATATCAAATATCAAAATATACAAGTATTGTGTTACACTCGCCTACCTAGGGGTTAAAGCGGCTGCGCATAGGAAGCGCAGAGCCGTCGCGCTCTAACGCGCTGAAGGGAGCCAGGCACGCAGGTAGCAGGGAAACGGAATTTTATTTAAAGGTGTAGAGACACCACAAAACAAAGGCAACCGACAAGTGAACATAACTTAAACCACGAAGTGCACCGAGGACAGGAAAAGAAGGAAATAAATACAAATGAAAACCAATCACGTGCACAACACAACCAATCACCGGAAAGAGATAATTAAACAAACTAAATACCATTAATTAAAGTAAATTAACAAACATGGAACAGGTGCCCTAGGCACCAGTTACAGTACCCCCGCCCCTACGGTCGCGCAACGGGAGGACGCGACCAAGAAAAAAATAAAAATAAAAATAAAAATCCCGGGGGGGAAGGGGGGGTCCTCCGCCCTCCTCGAGCCCGCTGGCTATGCAGTTCGGTGGGCGCCCTCTGCGGACGAGGTGAGGGAAGCGCCCTCTGGCAGTGCAGTTCGGTGGACGCCCTCTGCGGATGAGGCGTGGGATGTGCCCTGTGGCTTTATGTCGAGATGGACGCCCTCGGCGGATCAGGAGGGAACCACGCCCTCTGGCTGCGTGGTCCGGCGGGTGCCCTCGGCGGGTGCGGAGTGGGCCACGCCCTCTGGCTGCGTGATCCGGCGGACGCCCTCGGCGGGTGCGGAGTGGGCAACGCCCTCTGGCTGTGTGACGAGGTGGGTGCCACTGGTGCACTGACTGGGTGGCGAGCGGCCCCCGGACCTCGGGCCGGGCGGCGAGCGGCCCCCGGACCTCGGGCCGGGCGGCGAGCGGCCCCCGGACCTCGGCGGCGTGCGGCCCCTGGACAACGGACTGGGCGGCGAGCGGCCCCCGGACAACGGACTGGGCGGCGAGCGCCGGGTGGAGGCTATATTAAAGGTGTAGAGACACCACAAAACAAAGGCAACCGACGAGTGAACATAACTTAAACCACAAAGTGCACCGAGGACAGGGAAAGAAGGAAATAAATACAAATGAAAACCAATCACGTGCACAACACAACCAATCACCGGTAAGAGATAATTAAACAAACTAAATACCATTAATTAAAGTAAATTAACAAACATGGAACAGGTGCTCTAGGCACCCGTTACATATTGTTGCTTACTACGTGCAAACTCATGCAAATACATACAACATGACTTCTAGCATTTCACCTTAAAGCAGTAATCAAATCAAGTTTATTTGTCACATGCGTACACAGTACAGCCAGCAGTGAAATTCTTTAGGACACAAATATCCAAAATGCCATAGAATCGACTGTTAAAAGAGCATAAAGACACCGCTGATGAATCTGCAATTATTCCATGATGTCAGCATGGCCCAATTACCATTGTGATACTGGGATTTATCAGTCATACTCTTCCTGTGCTGCTTCAGACTAATGGTGATAAAGTGCTCCATAAAAGGTTTTATGGTGTACCACTGTATCTCTGTCATGATTCCACCACAGGACTACCAACTTCATACAAGTTTAGGTGTGCCAGCTGGCAACTTCACATCTGAAATCAACAATTTTCACACCAAAATTAAATTAGACTTCATAGATTTCAATTATTCTTTTTTCACACACACTTTCCAGTGAGTCTCCTGTTTTTATTAATTCACACCAGCATGCCATGATAAAGAGGTGAAAAAGGCACTAATTAAAAGAACGATTTATGAACTCTCTAAATCTTTCTAATGAGATTTATGCAAATTCCAAATTTTTGGTGCAAGCTCTAATTTTGCCGAAGACGGCAACGAATTAAGCATTTCACTCGTGAATCATTAATAACTTGCACTCAGATTTTGCTTCCAGTCTTTATCCCCTGTTGCCTCAACAAATCCATGATGGGACCTATCCATCATCTAAACAAATTGTAATACACAAACCTTATGGTCTCATGGAATGGGAACTTTATTATAACAGAAATTATGTATGAGAAAAATCTAATAGGCTGCAAATGATAAAAATTTGCTTTGAGTTGAAGCACATATTCTCTGTTGCATCATTTCAACAATCTTCTGCAATGTTACAGTTGCATTAATTTGCAATTCAGGATCTTGTATTGATGATTGGTGGTTAACTGCACAAAATCTATTCCACCACATCTCAAAGTTTCTCAACTGGACTCAAGTTTGGACTCTGTAGTGTCCAATCCATGTGTGAAAATGATGCCATGCTCCTTGCGTCACTCTTTCACAATTCAAGCCTGATGAGTCCTGTCATTCTCATGTTGGAATAAGCCTGTGCCATCAGAAAAAAATAGAATAAAAATAGAATAATCTGGTTGTTCAGTATATTCAGGTAGTCATCTGACGTAGTTGTTTATGCACATAACTACCAAACAAAGATCATAGGACTGAGCTCACAGGTTTGTACGGTAGACACTAGACATGATGCACCCCTCACTCTGAAACAGGGTAAATTTAAACTTATTAGACCACATGACATTCTACAATTGCAAAAGAGGACAATGTTTCCCCATTGTGTGAATGTGTGTAACAAATAAGAAGCTACTCAGTGCATCAGTTGGGGTTAACTTTTGATCTAAATGTCAGAGATCCGTATAAAGGAGCACACTCTTCAATAAGTTGTATATTAATAAGTTAATAGTAACATTGTATCTTAAAGGGTGTATTTTAATGTGTAATATTTACTGCTGCATGAAGAGTCTTAGAGTAATAAAATTTTAATTCTGTGTGTGTCCTTTATATGTTTCAGATTTGACAATAAAGTTGACTTTGACTTTACTGTTCCAGTGCTGAGACAAGTAACTGGCTTCAGATGAAGTTGTGATTTTTTCAATCAGCCTAATCAACCCAGAAAAGCACAGCACTATGGCTAAAAGATTTACATGTGGCACAGTTGCATAACAAACAAATCCCACCACACATAGAATGCCTCCTGACTTTTTAAAATGTTTTACTGTAAAAACAGACTTGTTTGAAAATTTGAACACTTAACAGATTAATGTGTGACATTTCTTAGATTATTCTGCTTAATAGACCCCACTCTAATGTTGGTGGTCATACTTGATGTTTAGTTAAATAAATAAGGACACAGTTTACTACACAGTGTCATTGTTCTTCATTAACATAGCTAATGCTTTGTTTATATACTGTATATACCAGTCAAAAGTTTGGACACAAAAACAAATAAAATGTTCTACAGTATGTATTTGTAAAACTACAAAGTCCATTTATATTTCTTTCTTGCCACTGTCACTTTGGCTTGCTCTTTAGAATACTGAAAAGCTGCTTTGTGACAATGTACAATTGTAAAAAGAGCTATAAAAATAAATTAAACTTGAACTAGAAAATAGACAATGGCGCACATTTTTGACTGATACTGTAAAGATTCTACTCCATTACCCCTGACTGGAAACTGTTTTCCTTGTGCGTCCATATTGTGTGTTTCTATTCAGTTCATTATTATTAATTAACTTTATAGCCATTTTATTTACATCAGCTGTGTTACTCCCATATTATATTAAGTATATATATATATTCCTTGCCTTTCTTCATGTAGATTTTGTCCTCCGTGTATGCAGGTTTTTTTGTGCCTTGTTTCACAATATGTACCATTTTTCATTTACATCATCTACCCTGGACTCAGTAATTAGTTTTATGATCAGCGTAGAACAAACATGACATACCAGTTAAAATAACATTCAGAAAAATTGGTTATATATTTGTACAACATATATAATATATTCCTGCAAAAAATGTGAAGTGGGCTTGCTACTACATAGATTTTAATATAGTTCTTGTATGACAAAATAGGTTTGTTATAATCATCACCTTGGTGGTTTTTAGCATGTAGCAAGGCATCACTGGATGGGTCCATGTGGCTACTAGCTAGCAGATGAACTGATGTTAACACTAAAGACAATGTGAGTGGTATAAGATTTTATTCATTCTGATAATTAAGGACAATTCTGATTATAATATATAAACTGTGCTGGTAAAATCATAGGAAATTCAAACCCTAGCAAATTTGAAAATCATCTGAATTTTACTTTGAGAAGCATTTTCATAAGTATTATTTTAAAAATATAAATGGTGTGTAAATGCCGGTCGCGTCTTAAGCTTTGACTAAAACCCTAATGTGTATGAAATATTACACACAAACGATGGTGTGCAGTGCATGTTGTGTGATACTATGAGCTCATCAGCAGCTCTCTCCCGTCTTCCAGCCTCTTGCTCTCACTGACAAATGATGCCATTTAACTCAAAGTGATGCTCGTATTAAGCTTATGAATGATACACTGCACATTACCCGCCTCAAGAGCAGAGAGCCACTGTCAAGAGCAATGAGCTCCTGGACTTATCTGTCTTCATACCCATCACTTTCTCTTTTCTGCTCTCTCTCTCCCTCTTTCTTGCTCCCTTTTCCTCCATCTCTCTCTTCCACTATCAAATCCTATTCCTGAAAATATTGGAATACTTTGTAAAACATTATAGAGCATTACACAGATCAGGTAAAATGTAAGGGTATAATGGTCAGGTATAAAAAGAGCATTCATGAAAAATTTGTCATGGCTTACTAATGTTCAAAATGCCATAGGAGACATGTGAAAAAGCAATAAAACAAAAAAAATATATTTTAAATCACAAGATCGCAAACAACTTTCAGTACAATATTGTGGGAATGGCAAATGTTCATGTGAAATGCTAAAATGTTTGCATTTTTTTAATAAACATAAAAATAAAATGGATGTGTTTAACCACTTGCTGCATAATTTACTTTTGTGAATAACATTTTTTATGTTTGCTACATTTTGGAAAATCATCAAGCTACAGAATAAATATTATAACAAACAACTTAATAAAAAGTAGCTTCTGCAAAAGACCAACCTGTTTCAAACTATAATAAAATCCGACAATCTTACAGATTTTTATTGTTAAATAATAAATGTTAAACTTAATTCATAGGATAGGACATGTGAAAGATCCAGAGGACTGTTCAAATTCACAAGCCCATGCCTACACACTACTGTATGTGGTATGGTCTGGTATTCTGAGTGTGTGTGCTACAAAATTCGGGATGGATGGTTTGAGGTTTCACATGAATTACTGACCTGCTCACAACACCGTAAGCGTTTCTCATTGCTTTCACTCAGCATCCAAATGAATACAGTCGCCTTTTATTGATTGTGCCATGCAGTGTAAGCCTAAAGATGAAAATTGATCACTTTGCATTGTGAAAGATTTCAGACCAAACAAAACAAACCAATATCATAACCTGTCAAACTTACATTAAATGAAATTAGGTATGAATTAGAGAAAGTGTATTACAGCTGCCATGTTTTTCTCTATATAGCGTTTTGGGTTGACTTTTGGTATAGGTAATGGTAGTTTAAATCAAGTTTATATATCAACCACAGTTCGAAATATTTGGTCAATGTCATAGCAGCAGTAAAACTAAAATCATGATAATTCAGTTTCCATGTTTACAAACACTTTAAACTGCAAGAATTTGTAAGTTACAGTATATAGAGCACAATGAACAGCACATCAAATAAAACTAAACCCTATTCATCCATCCATTATCTTCTGCTTTATGCTATATTAGGGTCGCGGGGGGTTCCCCATGCCCATCCAGGGGAGAACATTTCGGGCGCTGGGCAGATACACCCAGGACAGGGCACCAATCCATCGCTGGGCACACACTCACACTGAACTCAATTGACTTGATCCATGTTTTTGGACTGTGTGAGGAAACCGGAGAACCCAGAGAAAACCCACACGGACACGGGGAGAACATGGAAACTCTACCCATATGGGGATTCAAACCAGAAATCCCTAGCGCTGAGAGGCGAACGTGCTAACCACTAAGCCACCGTGCCGCCCTAAATCTAAAACCATTTTTTGCAAATTCCAAATTAATGTCAACATAAATGGCACATGAAGGTGGGTGTCATGTCAGGAGGGTTACACATCTATTGAGTGAAGGGGGAATGACTTGTAAGAGACGAGGCCCACGGGACATTTTAATCCTTCCATGATGGGCGTTCGTCAGCGGGAAGATCAATAAAGTGCCTCCTGCAGGGATATTAAAGGGCCGTTAAAAGACAACTGTTAATGCTCCTTCATCTCTATGAACAGCTGGGTCGTCATGTAGATGAGAATGAGACAGCTTCTGTGTGTAGCATTTTTATTGTTTTTACCTTTTCAGGTAGGTTACAATTCTAAATATAATTATTTTAAAAAGGTATTTTAAATAAAGCAAAAGTTGTTTTCTTTTATTAATTTAATAATTTCCAGGTGGCTTTCCTTATAGGTTATATTGCGGAGGGATGATGCAGCCTTATCCAGGCCTAATAGGGAAAA
The DNA here is from genome assembly GCA_019802435.1 of Corydoras maculifer. NCBI lineage: Eukaryota > Metazoa > Chordata > Actinopteri > Siluriformes > Callichthyidae > Corydoras > Corydoras maculifer. The sequence goes on from JAFMOD010000320.1 coordinate 655,950, forward strand.
GAACAGGAAAACACCTTTTATGTCTGCTGCAATGTCATGTCACTAATTTACTTATAAATATGTTTTTGGACTATGAAAACTCTTCTTGCCGCAATGACTGATACTGAGTAAAATATAACACTTTAACCTTTTGATCCTCTCTTGGGGTAATGGGGAGTTTCTCATGGCACTCCGGTGAGAACATTTTGGGTGCTAGGCAAACACACCCAGGACGGCATGCTAATCCATCGGTGGGCACACACTCACCTTATATTAGGGGCATTGTTCATGGAATATAAATGTATCCAAATTTCATAAGCAATTGCTGGAGTGCCTCAGGCTTGATCCTCATTTTTACTGTACATGTTCTCATTGGGTTCAGTCATTCAGGCCCATGGATTCTTTTATCAATGCTATGCCAAATGAAACCTAGTGTCACATGTCCTTTGCCTACTTCGGTACCTTGGTACCTACCTCACAGATGTATGTTTGAATGAAAGCCTGTGATCTGAATCAAAAATCACAGCTAGTGTAATCTCATTTTTACTGTTTACATTCAGCTCACTTTATAAACAGGTCACAAATATGGCATTCTCTACAATGTTTCTGACCAAGCTATTCTATTGTCCTCATCCTTTTTCAGCTTGTACAATAAAGCCTCTTTAGATAATTCAGAACTTTGCCACTCACCTGCTGTTTAACCAACTCAACCAAGCCATCCAACTCAATAATTTGTCTATATCGGCTTTAAGTATTTGTTCGTATTCAGTATATGTCCTGACTTTGGATGTGCTCCCACTTACCTAAAGTCTATGTTCCAGACATATGCCCCCCAGCTTACAGCTCTCTAGTAGTAGTAGTCTCAAATCAAATCATGGAGTCTCATTCTATTAATTACTGCTAAATGGTGGAATGTATTTTTTAGCCCTATCCATAATGCTGAGGCTTAGGTTCAAAAAAGGGTTTCCGCTTGTGAAATGACAGCTGGATCAAAGTCCAATGCAAAGTGGAGATAAGTGGTGCCACTGTATGTGGGATAATGTCCAACCTGGTAACAGTGAGGTAAAAGGGCAATGCATTTTTAACTATACATTGAATTGGGAACTTATACAAAGTTTGGCATCGAGTATGCCAAGTGGGCTCGATCAGATTGAGATGTAAATGGGAAACTACAGGAGTCTAATAGTGGGTAATTAAGGGCATGTAAAGAAAGCACCAGCAGATTGACTGGGTGTTAAATTGTCTCTTCCATCGTTAACAGTGAATGGTGAAGATAGAAGAGCACTGACTGTTAAGAGAGGAAGCGAGAATCCTGGTTTGCTTTGAGTGTGTGCACACCTGTGTGTTAGTATGTGGTGGTAAAAGCATTTTAAGATAAAAAAATATAAAAAGGATACATTAAAAAGTGGCTTTAGAGTTAGTTTGTGGTAATAAAAGCCCATATTTTGGAGTCAGTGCATGCCAATTTCCAGCCTCATTTGTTCTGAACTGTGTGTGTCCTTTATCAATTCTTCAGCAATATAAAAGGACACATGAAAAATACATTAAAATATGGAACCTCTCCCTAAAATCATTGCTTTTTAAAATTTTTGTAGAATTTTTTTTTCTTTTGTCAAAACCTAAAAAATCCTCACACAGAAAACTTCTGCTGCCCCTATAAAGAGATTGTAAAAATGTGATAAAATGTCCCTGTACGGTCTATATTTGAACTTGTAACAAACATTGTTTGGGTTTTGTATTTTATTTTTAGTTACTGTAATTGGCTGATGGTTTTTTACATTATTTTATGTCCTATGCAGCTGTTTATTTATTTATTTATTTTTTTTACAATTTTTTTCTAAAACCTAAAGTGTTGATTTTTAATTAAGAAAAATAAATTATTGTTACTTAAGCCTAAAAAGTAATTGAAGTTAAAGGGGATTATTTTCAAATGAAACACTTACTAATATTAAGTATTATTTTCACAACCAGTTTTAAATGATGAATGCAATGTTTATTGATAATATTATTTCATTCCAGTCAGCATGACAGATGCAAAGTCATTAAGAGTTGGTGATATGTGTGTTATAAAATTATAATGAAGTATCATGAATTATGAATTCATCCATTTATCATCAGTAAGTATTGCATACTTGTGAGGGAAAACAATTTCCTATAGACCCGCACTAGGCCTATAACATGATCAAGGAAATCAGGGTCCAGTGCAAATTGTTTGCATATTAACTCATTAACACTGTACTTCGAAATCAGAGCTTGAAGAAAAATGAATGAAGTGCATCTCAGTACTGGAGGCAATATCCCTGGATTACCTTATCATATAATCAGCACATATCATTATCAGAACCACCTACTGTGTATAGAGCCTGTCTTTTCATTGCCAGTGCCATTTCAAAAATTAAATACATTCATTCCGGTGCATTAATAGCAGTAATAGTGTATTTGGTGTAATATCCAGGACCTGTTTGGCTGTCCTATTTGTGTTGCTACTGGATTTTCAAGAGTCATTCAGATGATCATCCACAATGATGATCATTTGAAATTTAAATCTTTTTATGACAGAAATGTTACTGTAGAGCATGCACACAGTTGTTGGGCTTGCCAAATATTGCATGATAAGCCATTATTTATTTGTAAATTGCAACTCAAACCTGTAACAAATTTTCTATGTAGTTAAGTGGTGTGTCAATTTCTTCTGCAGTTGTGTTTTATGTTATTTTTTGCCTTTATTTAAGTCACATCATGTCATGACTCTTTTTCTGCCCTCTGTACTGCATGGCTTTGAGTTAATCGTCCCTCACCTGTTTTAAGTCATCTTTCATTTGTAAGTGTACATTATAATACATTATTTCTTACAGTATTCAAGCTTGTTTCCCTCATTTTGTGATTTTGTATTATTGTGTACCATCACATCCATACACATCTTGTATTATTGTGTACCATCACATCTGGGTAGAGGGTTTTTCATGGTCACAGATATGATTTCAGCATGGTACCCTGTCTAATCTGCTGGCAGCAGAGAGCAGTCAGTCTCAATGGTCTCATTCTCAATAAGACTCTAACCCAGGGGTGCCCACACTTTTCTGGCCCAAGATCTACTTTTCCATTAGACAGGTCATCGAGATCTACCAGGGTTAATAATTTTTTAGGCTTTTATATTAAAACCTGTTTACACACATCATGTTAGTATTGGGCGGGGCACGTTGGCTTAGTGGTTAGCACGTTCTCCTCTCAGCACTAGGGATTCCCGGTTCGAATACCAATCTGTCTGGAGTGTCGTCGTCCAGACAGACCAAACACAATGGAGGTGCAATGGCTACTTGGCAAATCAAGCAAAGGCATTTTGAGTTTGACATTGCAAAAAAATATTCATCCTCCCACTCTAAATGAAAGTGGTATTTTAGTTCTTTTGGAGCGAAGTCCTTCACTCGTCTTGTCAGTCAAATAAAGTGTAAAAACACAAATAGAAACTCTAATGTAGATGATTTGGGAGGCGATGCTTCTGATTTAGGCACGGAGATGTGCCATGTGCCGGTTTTTGGCCCAGCGAAAGAGACGGGGGCGCATGTGACGGAGCGCATGTGTATAAGTGCTTCCGATACTGTGCTGTAAAAAAAAGCGCTGATACATGATTTTCATCGCGAGTAGAGGGACATCCATGACTATTATTCCTTACATTATGGTTGGAAGACGCAAAATGTTATTTTAAAAGTATTTTTCTATTGCTTTTATTGAGTTTATTTTATTAAACTGTTATTTGTATAACCATATTATGTCTCATGTCCACATGTACTATCATGGTTTGTAATAACTTTTTAAATTTTCTGTTTTAATCTTTAGGAATACTTTATTCCCTGGTCATTCACTACAATATAGGTTTCCTTAACAATTTATGTCTTATTTTTTGGGGAACACTTACTGTACAAGGCTTCACATTTGAAACATGGGGGGGCAATAAGCATAAAATGTCTGCTTCCATTTTACAATATACCCTGTTAATCGAATTATTCAGTACAAAGAAACTAACTTATGAACTTAATGTAAAAAATTTAATTCAAGCAATCATAAAAGCACTGATAAGAAGTGAAGTTAACGACCCAAATTACCCAAAAGGTGTTCAGTAAATGATAAAGGGTCTTTGAAATTCTTCTATACCAAAAAATAGACCTTTGCAATCTAACAATCACTCACATGTTAGAACCCCTCCCCAAAATGTTAAAAAGCTAGATGCATAAAGTGGATTATGTATGCTGTAACCTTCAATTGAACCTTTACCGAATCATAAAATGATAAATTTTGATTAGGAAGCAATGCATTCATATTTTTGCCCATAAAATGTAGTAATATCCTTCCAACAATGTAGAAGCCCCTGTCACAAAGTGCAAACTGGTGAAGCAAATCATTTAAGAACTAATTTTCCAGTATTAGCAATGTAACTGTGTTAGCATCAAGGACACAATGAACAGACAAGATGAAGTAGCTTATCCATAATATAAATATTTTGATCCATGTTTCATAATATGAGATCCATCAACTGGGTCCATAGTGAGTGTTTCATTAATATGACTGAACCCTAAATCAAGCTAACTGTTAATTGGTTCGGTGTCACACTCTCTGTACAAAGCAGTCCTTCATATGCACGACCATAACGCCTTAACGTCCGTGTTTCCTTTCGGCTAATGAGCGGTGGCGCAGCCGAGCATTCAGGCTCTAATTTGTTCTAGGGCAGATGAAAAAGGTTAAACCCCTCACGACGTGAATAATGGTGCACTCTCTTATATGTTAATGGATGAGGCAAATACCATCCACCTGGGTTTAGGGGGAATGGAGATAAAAACCAGGGCCATTTCTTCAAGCCAAACATGGTGGAAATAAACAATTTGGCTGTGACTTTCCTTAGCTTCTGGCTTTTTGCTGGCAAATAATGCATTATATAATGCATTATTATCTCCAACTGCAAACATAATTTGGTCTGATGCCATATTATATTGTCCATTATATTCTGATACAATTCCTCCCAGTTATAAGACAATATGAACTAGAGTAGTTTAATGACATATTTACACACATAAATAAAGGACTAATCTTAAAAATAAAGGCAAAGGTCTGTGTGTGTGTGTGTGTGTGTGTGTGTGTGTGTGTGTGTGTATGTGTCCTATTCAAATTTTGCTGTTTTCACTGTTGCTTAGATTACCATGACATTTCATGTACTTATGCTTTGGAGCCCTTATAGATTTATATACTGTTTGCAACCACCGAAAAGCATCTCAAGATGTCTTACCACCTCTATATGAATCGAGAAGCTACACCAGTGACCAAGTGGTTGGTGCTGTTGTACACACTGGAAACTTCTGTTTAGATGATGTAAAAGATATTTAAAGGTGGCTTTTTCTTAGTTAAATTCACTTTGTTTAAAAAAAATAACATGAGAGGAATGATGCATTTAAACAATTTGTAAAAAAAACAAGCCAAGGCAAATCCAAACAAAGAAGGGGCTAGTAAAAAACAAAAAACAAATAACTCACTATTTTAAACTATTTAAATCAGGGGTCTCAAAGTGCCAGCCCAGGGGCCACATCCGGCCTGCGATGCAGTCTTATACGGTTCCTTACAGGTTAACAAAGTAAGCATTACAAAAAAAATAATAATAATAATAAAATTAATAATAATAATCTGGCCCGCAATTTGGTTAAATTATTTATACATTATTATTTTTGTGCTTACGCTGCGTTGCCTGGTGATTAGTGCCTGCTGTGTAAGCCCAACCCACTCATAAGATGCACGTCTCTAAGTGTAACGGGTTGTACTCAGAAACGAAGCCAAAGTCGATGAACAGTATAACCGTCACTGGTGTAGATGTGTCGCTGGTGCTAATGACAGACACAGACTCATGTAGTAATAGGAACTCTGAATCGCTTTACTCTTTTCCACATGTATCGTACATCTCTCGTGTGTCACACCTTTATTCCTCCACCCGCAACGCATACCTTAAGCATAGTGCCCATGTTACAGCACAACATTCTACAACTGGTTTATTGAAAACAGCGCTCAAACCCCAGTAAACGTACTGATGGTGTAACGCCACGATGAAGATGATCGCTGACACTCGGGAAACCGAACTCTCCAGAGAGGTATAGAACAGAAGGTAGCAGGGGAGCGCATTACCAAAGATCAGACGCATACAGCCAACCCAACAGCGAGATAGAGAGATAAACAGGAAGTATCAATCAGAACTCCGAGCGCCACCAGTGGCAGGAAGGGGAATAGCAGGTACAGAAGTTAAAGTGGATGTGACACTACGCTATGCATGCGCTTACCATTCCCAGCAAAAACATTTTGTTAGCAAAAATGTCACTTTCGAAACTCTAAAAAAAAAATCAAAGGAAAGTTGACTTGGAAAAAAAAGTACATATGTGTGTGAAAAACTCTTAATAAATCCAAGCACAGATCCAGACTGACCGATGCCCATCTCCAGTCCATCATCAGAGTGTCCACTGCAAACTCAATTAAAGCAAATGTGGCTCATTTGTGTCAAAAGAAGCACTATCAAGTTCCTGGTAGCAAGCACTGAGCAAACACAATGTATTTGAATGTACAATGTACAAAATGTATTTGAATTACAATATTTGTACATAGTTATTATATAAATAGTTGATTTTCCATTTTCCCGCTGCTTTTTGTTGCAATTCTTTAATCTGGCCCCTCATCAAAAACACAGCTGGTTAGTGGCCCCCAAGTAATTTGAGTTTGAGAACCCTGATTTAAATTATACAGTTTATTATCTAATGATCTAATGACTAAGTACTTACACAGTTCTTGTAACTGATTGCTATTAGCACAGTACGTGGTTTGAAACTGGAGTGTGGAAGTAATGTGAAAATAATCCATAGGCATGTCTACTAAAGCCAAAAAGTGAACTATACCTAACTGGGGATGAGAATTTTGTCCCGCTAAATCTCGTCCTCACACTGGTCACGCTACACATCACCCTCTCGCTCTCTCTTACTCACTCAAGTCAGTACATTAATATCAGTGCTGATGGAAGAAGAGGAGACTGATGTACTTCCGAGTTCTAAATGACTCCTGTGTTTCACCACACACCCGCATATACTCATACACACACTGTCCTTGAGCCAGTGTGTACTAATCCTGCAGATTTATGGTTAAATCTGTCACGCTTCAAAGGTGGAAACCCTCTACCTCTCCAAACGCTTCGCCAGGATCAAAACCTCACAGACAGTCGAGTATTAGAGTCATTAGGACCATTTTCATTGACTAAACCAAGGAGTATATACATTTTTATATAAATTATTATTAGTAGTAGTAGTAGTTTTAGTATTAGAAGTATTAATAATAATAATAATAATAATAATAATAATAATAATATCTTTAATATAAATTTTATTTATTTATTTAGCTACATTCTTAAAAGCTACAAGGTATCTGAAATTAATCCCAGAACTGAAAAACTTTAAAAGCAATACAAAAATCCCAGCTTGGTTCACTGCAGAGCACCTCGCAGATGTGTGAGTACATACACACACATCCACAAACACACTCACCCTTTACACATCACTGATTAAAAAATAATTCATGCTTTCCTTTCTACCTGCCTGAACAATTTGAGGAAATGGGTGGTAAGATGAGAACATAGAGGAATCTTGGGGGCAAAATGCCCAAAAGTTAATGAAGTTAAGAATCATGGTGAACATGGAACAATATAGCAGCAATAGCATTACTCGCTGTGTCATCATGGCATCTAATGGGTTAAATATTAATAGAATAATGTACATTAAGTGTCAAACACTTTTTTGGTCTGTTAAAAAGCAGAAAGGATTATTTAAAGAGTCTGATGTAAAATACTAAAACAAATTAGTCTCCTGATATTAAACTTCCTAAAAAGGCACCACTTCATTCAGATCTTATTCAGGAACACAATCAAAAATATACAGTGCATCCGGAAAGTATTCACAGCGCTTTACTTTTTCCACATTTTGTTACTTTACAGCCTTATTTTAAATTGTATTAAATTAATCTCTTTCCTCAAAATTCGACACAAAATACCCCATTATAACCATGTGAAAACCTATCTTTAGGCAGTTTTGCCCATTCTTCTTTGCAGTACCTTTGAAGCTCTATCAGGTTGGATGGGAGACGTCTGTGCACAGCCATTTTCAGATCTTTCCAGAGATGTTCAATCGGATTCAAGTCTGGGCTCTGGCTGGGCCACTCCAGAACATTTACAGAGTGGTCCTGAAGCCACTCCTTTGAGATCTTGGCTGTGTGCTTTGGGTCGTTGCCCTGCTGAAAAATGAACTGTCGCCCCAGCCCGAGGTCAAGAGCGCTCTGGAGCAAGTTCACATCCAGGATATCTCTGTACATTGCTGCATTCATCTTTACCTCTATCCTGACTAGTCTGCCAGTTCCTGCTGCTGAAAAACATCCCTATAGCATGATGCTGCCACAACCATGCTTGACTGTATTGATGGTATTGCCCTCGTGATGAGCAGTGCCTGGTTTCCTCCAAACATGATGCCTGGCATTCACACCAAATAGTTCAATCTTTGTCTCATCAGACCAAAGAATTTTGTTTCTCATGGTCTGAGAGTCCTTTAGGTGCCTTTTGGCAAATTCCAAATGGGCTGCCTTGTGCCGTTTACTAAGCAGTGGCTTTTGCCTGGCCACTCTGCCATACAGGCCTGATTGGTGGATTGCTGCACAGATGGTTGTCCCTCTGCAAGGTTCTCCTCTCTCCATGGAGAAACGCTGGAGCTCTGAAAGAGTAATCATCGGGTTCATGGTCACCTCCCTGACCAAGGCCTTTCTCCCCCGATCGCTCAATTTAGACGGCCGGCCAGCTATAGGAAGAGTCCTGGTGGTTCCAAACTTCTTCCATTTACGAATGATGGAGGCCACTGTGCTCTTTGGGACCTTCAAAGCAGCAGAAATTTTTCTGTATCCTTCCCCAGATTTGTGCCTCGAGACAATTTTGTCTCGGAGGTCTACAGACAATTCCTTTGACTTCATGCTTCGTGTTTTCCCTCTGACATGCACAGTCAACTGTGGGACCTTATATAGACAGGTGTGTGCCTTTCCAAATCATGTCCAATCAACTGGATTTACCACAGGTGGACTCCATTTAAGCTGTAGAAACATCTCAAGGATGATCAGTGGAAACAGGATGCACCTGAGCTTAATTTTGTGCTTCATGGCGAAGGCTGTAAATACTTATGTAAATGTGATTTCTTAGTTTTCTATTTTTAATAAATTTTCAAAACTCTCAAGAAAACTTTTTTCACATGGTCATAATGGGGTATTTTGTAGAATTTTGAGGAAAGAGATTAATGTAATACAATTTGGAATAAGGCTGTAACGTAACAAAAAGTGGAAAAAAGTGAAGCGCTGTGAATACTTTCCGGATGCACTGTATATACACGTGCTATAACCAAAGTCACAAATACCTGTGACATTCAGGATATACTGGATGGTAACAGGAGCCTACAGTGAACCGAGAAGTCTTAACACCCTTAAATAGTTTACAGCTTAATCCATTAGTGTTCAGTATGTCTCAGGCCTTTATTACATCACAGCTTGTTTTGACACTAGCCATTTTTATTTGGCCTCTTCTGTGTCATTTTCTAAGGTGTTTAAAACACTTAATTTGGCAGATTTAGTGGCTACACTGATCACAGGTTGAAGAACTATCACTTTACACCAACCTTTTAATTATCTCAGGTTTCTTTTATTTGTGGTTAATCTAACATAAGTGACAAGCTTCCATCTGATCAATTTCTTTTTCCAGCCATTTTCCAGGATGGCAATGGCCACAAACACACAATCATAAAGAATCAACTACAACAATTAAAAACAAGCAGAACATGTGGCACCCACTGAGCCGAGATTAAGTGCACACTGAAGCAAAAAAGAAAGAGACAATTTCTCTATACATCTTATAAGAAATTATACTTAGATTTCCTGTTTACTGTATTCCATATGAAGTTCACTGACCATGGTTATACATGAAGTCCATTCTAAATGTACTGAAACATTTAATTAATTACACTAATTTATTACTTTTAATATACACTAAAATAATTTGGATCTGAGATCAAATAAATATGCTAATTTCAAAAAAGTATACATTGTTAACCAGCTATGCGTTGTTGGTGTTAAAACAAAAAACACCTTTGAATTTCCAACTTAGATTTTAGCCTTGTTTTTCAATTTTAAAGACTGTATTTGTTGTCATTTGTGATAAACCAACATTAAATACCTTTAACAAATAAAACAAAGAGCTGATTACAACCATTGCAAGAGACGTTACTAAAACAATGGACACTGATATCAGCAATGATCTCTAAAGAGGCAAGGGTAGAGGTATAATAGGTCTATGGTTCAAAATATGATTTAGAGATAAATTGGACAATGAGCATAGAACAAGAAATGTACAGTACCAATCAAAAGTTTGGACATACCTTTTATTGCTTATTTAGTGTTAATTTTATAAGTTCTACTTGCTGACTTCGTAGTTTTACAATTCCAGACTACAGTCCATCTGTGGACTACAATTCTGTGTTAGTCCTCTTTATTCTGTTCTGTAATTATCAGAACCCTAATAGCACCACAGAGCAGGTATTATTTGGTTGGTGCATTATTCCTATCCCAGCAGTGTCACTGAGGTGTTTAAATTACACTACAGCAGCACTGCTGCACTAAACCCCACCTCACTGCATCAGTGTCACTGCAGAACTGACAATAAACAAAACACCACCAAAATTATACCTGTTCTGTGATGCTCCAGAATAATAGCGAACATAATCAACAAAGGACTAACAAACAGGACTAACAAACAGTAATACAGTCTGTAATTGTAATACTACAAGTCCATATATATATGGTAAGTGGAGAAAATGGACAAAGCTCACACTTCTGGGTCATATTTTGATTTAAATTGGACCATTAGCTACAGGGAGCAAGAAGGCAGTGTGTCCAAATTTTTGACTGGTACTGTAAATTATTAGGTGGGCAGCAAATCTATATTTTTATAAATAAATATGTATATGCATTTTAGAGCAGAGTCCAAATGTGAAGTAGGTCAAATGAGCTATTATGTAAACATCTTTAATAAAATGACCATGTAGCAATATACTGAGTTAAATCAAAAGTACTGTGAATGTAATGCCTAAAAATGTCAATTTAAATTGTTGTCCCTGTAGCTGATGTTCTAATTCAAATCAAAATATCACCCACAAATATCAACATTATTTATCTGTCCTCATTCATCTGCATTCTCAAATTTTTTTATGCTGGCCACTTAGAGCCTTTCTTTCCCATCATCTGATGTCGGACTTCTGACAGTGCTATGAGAATACACACACACACAAAATAAAAGTAAGAGAGAGAGAGTGAGAAAGAGGTAGAGGTAGAAAGAGAGACAGCACAGATCTTGCTAAATCAAAGCTCAGGTAATAGAACCTCTGCATTCATGCTCATCTTTCATTCACAGCGCAGTCCATTTCACGCCTCTCATTCACCCAAAATGTTTTTTCTCTTTTCGCATTCCTCTGTCTCGGTCACTTAATCTACAACAACCCTTTGAATTTACTGTCATGATTGTCATCACTAAAAGTAAGTAAGACATTATGTCATTGGACATGCAACTGTGTAGAAGAAACTTTCTTTTGCTAAAGTTTGGAAGTTTGACATATGTGGACAAGTGAGTCAGCATTCTTGCCACTGATCAGACAAATTGAGACTGACGAGAAGTAGGAGTACAGTCTCGAAGAACTTAAGTTTGTCGGAAGACAAAAAAACCTGACGTTGACCAAAGAACGAGGATTAAATCTCTAAAAATGCTTTTTCTTGTAACATAAGACAGTTAAGTTTAGTTCAGGGGTATCAATTAACCTCAAAAATATAAGTTTCTATGCTAGAAATATTTCTTAAGGTATATATATATATAAATATAAATATATATATATATATATATATATATATATATATATATATATATTCTAAGGAAATCATATAAATTAGTTTGGCATTCAATATATAACAAATATAGTGAGCTTTCTTATGTTGTAGATTTCTTAAGATATGTTAAATAAAATGTATTTTAAACAAGTGCTAATCCATTGTAATCTCATGTTGTCTATTGGAATGGCATGGCTGCGTAGTAGTTAGAACTCTCAACAAAATGAAGGTTCTGAAATCATTGCCATGCACAGGTACAAAGACTTTGCTGTGTGGATTCTCCCTGTTTCTCAGATGGGTTCCTTCAAATGTTTTGGTTTCCAAAAAAAAAAAAAAAAAAAAAAAACATATTATGGAAGCCTGTTTCCACCACTAAGATGGGGGAAAAAAACTCATTATTGTTGAGACTTTATCTCATTGTTTAACGGAAACTGCTCTGCATTGGACCGCAACACACTACAGCAGGTGGAACAACTGCCCAGCACATCACTGACACTCAGTTACTCAAGGTTAATGCATCTAGGTCAAGCGGATAAGGTGTACGAAGTTTCTTATCCAAACCATGGGCTTTTCAATCTATTACACAAATTTTCAATACTGAGTCTCTTTAATTTTTTTATCTTTATTGATCTTATCACAGTCACTGTAATCACATCACTTTAAGTTCAAGTTCAAGTTATTTATTTATATAGCGCTTTTTACAACAGTACATTGTCACAAAGCAGCTTTACAGAATAAAAAGCCTTTAAACCCCCAAAGAGCAAGCCGAAGCTTTTAATTATTTAATGTTAAGATTGTTATTTACTGAATAATTTAAAGTATTAAACTCCAGAGCCATACAGCATTGCCATTGCAATAACTGAGTTTTTTTTTGTCCTTTTAATCATCACAGTAAAGCTGCTTGAAAATGGAAGACCACAGGCACAGTTCAAGTCAAGGCTCGAAGTGGCAGACCAAGAAAAATCTCGGATAAACAGAAGCGAAGGATGTTGAGAACAGTCAGAGTCAACCCACAGACCAGCACCAAAGACCTGCAACATCATCTTGCTGCTGATGAAGTCATTGTGAATCGTTCAACTATTCGGCGCACTTTGCATAAGGAGATGCTGTATGGGAGAGTGATGCAGAGGAAGCCTTTTCTCTGCAACAGAGCCGCTTGAGGTATGCTAAAGCATACTATAATAACATAATAATAGTATAGATTATGTGTTTGTAAATAAATTAATTACCTATATACTTCATTGTTTTATTTATTTTTTGTTACCTTTAAGGTATACATGAACAACGTATACAAATAATGTTTAAAATGAAAAATCTTGATCGGTAACCCCAAGCAGCTTTACTATGATTATTGGACAACATGAGCACCGTTTGAGTTTTAATAATTCAGTAAATAACAATCTTAAACAGTAAATCATTAATATGGTAAATAAAGTGATGTGATTAAACTAACCGTTATGAGATCAATAAAGCCACAGCTTCAGGAAGAAGGGCTTTGATGCGAGACTCGGTAATGAAGACTTGTTTAATAAATTGAGATTGAAAAGCCCATGGTTTGAATAAGAAACTTTCTACGCCCTAGCCACTTGCACTAGATGCATTAAACTGTGAGTAACTGAATGTCAGTGATGCGCTGGGCAGTTGTTCCACCTGCTGCAGCGCGTTGCGGTCTGATGCAGAGTGGTTAGCAATCTGTCCAGATTACAATATGAAAGATAAGCAGCTCATAAAATAAATATATCTTATATAATAATGCTTAAAACTTTATCAGGTGTAATTATAGCATTAATTAAATTAGTTTTCCCATTGGAAATTAAGGTCCTTAAACACATAAGTAGTAAATATGTACCCTTTGGGATGCCACCCCCAAGTGGAGTTTATAGTTACTACAGTTTCCATCAGGGTAAAAGGTGACCTGCTGCATCACTGACCTGCCTCACCTCATTATGCAAAATTCGGATGCCACCTTATGATCTGCTAACAAGCCATGCTTGTTTTACAGATAATGAATTCACTAATTATCCATGACGTTCATTAGCTCACAGGTCCTAATTAGCAAAAAAAATATATATATTGGTGTTGATAAAAATGTTGGCACAGGCAAACTGGCCATTGACCTTCTCCAGTAATTTGGAAAGCCTGGAGAGACATAAAAAAAGAGAAGGGGATAGAATGTAATCGGTGAGAGAAAGACAAAGAGACAGAGACAGACAGGTGGGAACGAGAAGTCTATGCATGACAGCTGGACTAATTGATCTGTTCCATTAGCACACAGATTAAAATAATTAAGCACACACACATATTATACACACATCATATACACATCTTACACAAACATTATACACACAAATATTTGTGGTTTCAATGTGCTAGTTTAACAGCTAAAACTATTGAAAACAAAGCTGAATTAAACTCTGCGCAAGCAGACTTTGGTAAGAGATTTTTCTATTCCATCACTCTGAATGCATAATGAAGGTCAAAAAAACATGATTTTTTGAGTCTAGTAGTGCAGAATTGAGGAGATGTTCACAAAGAGCTATACATGAATAGAACAATCTTAAGATTATATAGTAATTCTCTATTATAGTTACTTCTTGATTTCTGCCACTTGTTCTACCATAAATAATGTTACAAGGAAATATTTTGAGATGAAACTCCAGGATTAAATGCTGATGAAGGTAATGATACTTGACCTTGTTCTGTAGGTGAAGGGTGAGTCTGTAGACATGAAGTTATAGACTAAGAGTGAAAGAGAGCGATGATCTTAGTTTCTCATATAAAATGAGAGGTAAGAGATAGAATGAAAAAAGGCTCAATTTTCCTCAAGTAATTATATTCTGGTTTCCGACTCGAAAAATTTCATGCATACTCTCTCACACAAGTCTCTTGTCCACCTTTTGCTAAATTAAATATAAAGGATCACTCGATTTTCTAAAACTGTCAGCTTAAGGACATCATTGTCTGGGCTAAGCTATCTTAACCTGCATGACAATGAGAGACATGACAAGAAGGAAAAAATGTAGTTCATCTTGTGTCAGAGGCAGTTAATAGTTTTGGCAGATCCATGATAATTTCAACACAAGTATGCAAACACAAACATATATCACCTCTCTTTACATGATTTATGACAATTGTTTGTGTTGTGCCAGTTTATCTGTAATAAATAACATTAAGCTTTATTATTGTACATCAATTGTTTAGGCAGATGTTGGAATTTTCACACTTCTAAAAAAATCCCCTAAAAGCAGTCTTGCTAGTAATGAAAGATTATAGGGTAAATAAAACTGATGAAATCATTATTAATGAAGGTTTCAGTTATTTTAGGTAGATTATTTGGATCAAATTATATTTTCTTCCATTGGTCAATGTGAGGACTCAATACAATTAAAAAAGAATTAAAGGATTAAATAAATACTAAACCTTTAGCAAAAAAAAGTAAATATTGTAAATATGTAGGTTTATAGGTTAAATGTTTAACAGCTATTTTTTACTAATGTAGCCTAATCTTATAAAAGTTTTTTTTTATAATTATTAGTAATTAAATATTAACTTACCTATTACCCAGATGTGTAATGAAAATTGAGTAAAAAAGGATTTCTGGTGTAACAACTGTGCCAAATCGTATATGGGCATTAAAAATCAGATTTTTATATTAGATTGGATAAGGTCACGGTTACAAACACCTGCCTCCATTACTGTCAGCTAACAAAGTACATGTGAAAATGTTGTTGCCATTGGGCCAAGAAAGAGAGGAAATGGGAAAATGTTGTTCATATAAGGGAGACAAAAAAAGAGAGTTCAGAGATAACTGTGAGAGTAGGGATGTTAAATGTAGGGACAATGATCGGTAAAGGAAGAGAGTTAGTTGATATGTTGGAGAGAAGAATGGTTGACAGTTTGTGTTAAAAAAAACCCCAAAGGACAGGAACTTTCAACTAGAAGCATTAGTGGTGGTTTTTAATGGTACTACCACGGGATAAATAGAGAAAATGAATCAAAAGCACAGTACATCAAGAATGTGGTGAAGGTAAAACGTCTGATAGTGAGAGTAATGAGTGTAAACATAGACAATGATTTACATTTACATGTACTCATTTAGCAGACGCTTTTATCCTAAGTGACTTATAAATGAGAAGACCAACAAGCCAATAGATGTGGAAAAAACAGCTACAATTTAGACTTATTAAACCAGATCATTATCCAATCCCACAACCCCCCCTTATATATATATTTATATATATAAAGATGAGTTCATTAGGCATATTGGAGAAGAAAATATTGGTGATGAGCAGATTTGGCTAATATGCTGGGAACAACAAGGATAGGCAAATAGCAGTAAATTTTGCGAAAAAGATGAAAAAGCAGAGGAATATATTATGTGCAGAAGACAAATACCAAAAAATATTTGACAATGTAAGGTGGTGGCAGGAAAAGATTTATTTAAACGTTGGATGGAGGTTTCCAGGATGACTTTGGTGATGATCAGATGGGGGAGATTTAAGGGAGAAAACTGTGGTGTGAAAATTCAAAAAGAAGTAAGATGAGCATTGGATTGCTGTACAAGAATATCAGCCAACAGGGCAATAAAATTAGAGGTTAAATGGTGGTTAAATAAGGAAATGCAAGAAAATTTTAAGAGAAAGAGATTGTCAAAAAATAACTGAGTTTTTTTGCGAGATGAAGAGAGTGGACAGCAGTAAAGTAAGATGATGCACAGCAAGAAGGGGTAAAGGCTATGAACAAGAAAAGGCTTATGACAGACTGTATGAGGGGTTGGACAGCAAGAAGATGAAAAAGACTTTTGGCCAGACAGAAGAAAAGAGGTGGGAAGGACAGCACGTTAGAATGATAAAGGATGCTGAAAGGAATGTGTAGTGAGTTAAAGAGGGGAAGGTGAAAAGAGTATTTTGAAGAGCTAATAAATGTTAAAATGAGAGAGAGAGGGTGAGATATCAGTGGATGCTTGGACATTTTTAGGAGAGAGGAAATATGAGAAGAGTTTTTAACAATATTGTTCAACAAATCTTAAAAATTGAGAAGATGCCTAAGGGGTGGAAGGAAAAAAAAATGTAATGGCATTGCAATGGCAATGCTGTATGGCTTAGAGATGAAAGTAGAGAAATCTAGAAGCACCAAAGATGTAGATGTTGTGTTTTTCATTGAGAGTATCAAAATGGATGATAATTATTATGATAAGTTTATAAGAAGGACAGCACAGATTGAACCTTTTGGAAACCAAGTCAGGGAAGTAGGACTGAAGTGGGGATTAGGTTTATATTAGCAGAAGGGTGATGGGAACAGGAGGAGAGGAAGGCCACTGAGGATTAGGGAAGATATGCAGGTGGTTGAAGTAAAAAAGGACGATCGTCATAATATGGCGAGATGTAGAATAATGATCTGTCATGGCAACTCTAAAACAGAAAAAGTCAAAATAAGAAAACACATAATTACTAAATTTTATTCTAATTTTTAGTTTTAGAATTTAGTTTTTAAGAACTTCATTCATTCATTATCTTCCGCTTTATCCAATATCAGGGTCACGGTGGGGTTCCCCATGCCCATTCAGGGAAGAACACTTCAGGCGCTGGGCAGATACACCCAGGACAGGGCGCCAATCTATCGCTGGGCACACACTCACTCACACAGACACGCACGCACACTCTATATGGGGCAATTTGGAGAACTCAATTGACTTGATCCATGTTTTTGGACTGTGGAAGGAAACCGGAGAACCTGGAGGAAACCCACGTAGACACGGGGAGGCGAACGTGCTAACTACCAAGCCACCGTGCCGCCTTTTTCAGAACTTATTGTGCTTTTTAAAATGCTATGACAACACTGGTTCAGTTTAGGTCATAACAAAATGAAAGTAATTTATAGACATCCTCATTAATTTCATTATTTCTTTGAGTGATTGGGTTTAACTTTGACTTTTGCTGTGGATTATAACCACAATATTTTCCCAGAACTAAATGGTCGGTCCTAAAGATAACGAGTGTGGTGTCATTTAAAAAAAGTTCCACCCTTAAATGTCCATTCAAAAAACTGAATTACCTCACAAATATTATAAAGACACAAGGAGATTCGTTGAGGAGGAAGTTTGTGATAACTACATCTATATAAATGCTTATGCTTTGGAATAAGCTGTCCATAAGCTTATATAGGGTCAGGGGCTTCCAATAACTTGATCATGAAAATCATGTACGACATGCATCACTGCATGTCCAGTTGCATCATTATGCAGGAGGCATTTAAGGATGTAAAATTCAATAAAACACTTCTTCATTTGAACTAAAATAAAAAAATACATGTTTATGACTCTAAGATGCACTGATCATTACTGGACTAAACTAACTCACTCTCTCTCACACAACACACGTCAGTCAAGCAGAGAACGGGGCGCTGATGTGAAACATCAATTTCCAGCTAGGCTGCTCACAGAGGCTCAGCCAGGTATCGGCACACACACCTGCAGCTGATAAGCAGCTGCTGCACACTGATCTAAGTGCAGCATGACGCGCGCGCACACACACACACACACACACAGGTATGTACACAAGCAGGACCAGAGTGTTGCCTGTCATAGACACAAGGTTCCATAAAAGCTATTCACCTATACAGTCATGGCCAAAAGTTTTGAGAATGACACAAATATTATATTTTCACATGATCTGCTGCCCTCTGGTTTTTATGTGTGTTTGTCAGATGTTTTTATCACATACAGATATAATTGCAATTATATTATGAGTAACAAAATCTTTTATTGACAGTTAGAATGAGTTAATGCAGCAAGTCAATATTTACAGTTTTGACCCTTCTTCTTCAGGACCTCTGCAATTCTCCCTGACATGCTCTTAATCAACTTCTGGACCAAATGCTGACTAATAGCAGCCCATTCTTGCACAATCAATGCTTGCATTTTGTCAAAATGTGTAGGTTTTTGTTTGTCCACCCGTCTCTTGATGATTGACCACAAGTTCTCAATGGGATTAAGATCTGGGGAGTTTCCAGGCCATGGACCCAAAATCTCTATGTTGTGTTCCCTGAGCCATGTAGTTATCACCTTTGCTTTATGGCAAGGTGCTCCATCATGCTGGAAAAGTCATTGTTGATCACCAAACTGCTCTTGGATGGTTGGGAGAAGTTGCTCTCTAAGGACATTCTGGTCCCATTCTTTATTCATGGCTGTGTTTTTAGGCAAGACTGTGAGAAAGCCGATTCCCTTGGCTGAGAAGCAACCCCACACATGAATGGTTTCAGGATGCTTTATAGTTGGCATTAGAAAAGACTGGTGGTAGCGCTCACCTCGTCTTCTCCGAATAAGCTGTGTTCCAGATGTCCCGAACAATCGGAAAGGGGATTCATCAGAGAAAATGACTTTACCCCAGTCCTCAGCAGTCCACTTCCTGTACCTTTTGTAGAACCAGTCTGTCCCTGATGTTTTTTCTGGAGAGAAGTGGCTTCTTTGCTGCCCTCCTTGAGACCTGGCCTTGCTCCAAGAGTCTCCGCCTCACAGTGCGTGCAGATGGACTCACACCTGCCTGCTGCCATTCCTGAGCAAGCTCTGCACTGCTGGTCTTTCTTGGGCGCCCTGGAGCCTTTTTGGCAACAATGTAACCTCTCTCCTTGAAGTTCTTGATGATGCGATAGATTGTTGACTGAGGTGCAATCTTTCTAGCTGCAATACTCTTCCCTGTTAGGCTATTTTTGTGCAGTGCAATGATGACTGCACGTGTTTCTTTAGAGATAACCATGGTTAACAGAAGAGAAACAATGGTGCCAAGCACCTGCCTCCTTTTATAGTGTCCAGTGGTGTCATTCTTACTTAATCATGACAGTTAGATCCCCAGCCCTGTCCTCATCAACACCCACCTGTGTTAATGGAGCAATCACTGAAACGATGTTAGCTGGTCCTTTTAAGGCAGGGCTGCAATGAAGTTGAAATGTTTTTTTGGGAATAAAGTTCATTTTCTAGGCAAATATTAACTTTGCAATTAATTGCTGTTAAGCTGATCACTCTATAAGATTCTGGAGTATATGAAAATTGCCATTATAAAAACTTAAGCAGTAGACTTTGTAAAAATTAATATTCTATATCATTCTCAAAACTTTTGGCCATGACTGTACAAAGCCAAGTGTATTCAAAACTGTAATAAAAAAAATAAATAAATAAAAAAAAAAAAGATCAAACATATTTCACACGGCGGAACGGTGGATTAGTGGTTAGCACGTTCGGCTCTCGGCGCTTGGGGTTCCCAGTTCGAATCCCCATCTGGGTGGAGTTTCCATGTTCTCTCCGTGTCCGCGTGGGTTTCCTCCGGGTTCTCCGGTTTCCTCCCACAGTCCAAAAACATGGATCAAGTCAATTGAATTCTCCAAATTGCCCCATATAGAGTGTGTCTGTGTGAGTGAGTGTGTGCCCAGCGATGGATGGTCGCCCTGTCCTGGGTGTATCTGCCCAGCGCCCAAAACATTCTCCCCTGGATGGGCAACCCCACCGCGACCCTAATAGAGGATAAAGCGGGAGATAATGAATGAATATTTCACACCCAGTTCCTATTCTTTTTGCCACTTGGAGTAAAGAGAAATGGTAAAAATAATAATAAAACTGAGTATTTTAGTATTTTAGTATAGAATTATCAGATTTAAATGAAGTAGTAGTTACGTAATTTGGCAAAAAAAAAATTTCAGTGTTTCGTTGAATTTTATTTTATTAGACATCGACAAGAGAGAAGAGAGAGAGAAGTGTGAGAGAGGGAGAGAGAGAGTGTGCCTAATGAAAGTACATGACATTAGAGAGGATGGAGGGGCAAATGAGTGAACTGTATAGTCATTAACACAATGACACACCTTTGTGTAACTAAACATCAAAAAACAAAAAAAGTTTTCATAAGGCTTTATAAAACTTGTCAAAATCCTTTGTTAATGTACATAAAACTTTAAAGTTTTATAAGAATATGACATAAGGCTTTATTACAAAAATGGACATTTATTAATGTCTATTTTTGTTCTATGTTCTAATATTCAGAGTCTCCTTCATAGAGGTAAAATATAGCAACACTGTCACTGGGTTAAACACAAATGATATAAAGCTTTATGACACTGGGCTTAGAGTTAAAATGAAAAGTTAAATTTTAAATATATAGTACATTTTGTATTGCATTATATTACATTGTGTTATAAAGTCGTATGGCATAGTCCTATAACACTTATGAATGTGATTATAAACATGTTATAAAGACGTGTTTAAAAGCATTATTTCTAATTTATAAAGCCTCAAAAACATATTTACTGTATTTATAGAAAGTGTTACCAAAAAGGCCAAAACAAAATTATTACCTCTCACAATCCACCTCATCGCCCCCTATTGGAATCTGTTTTCCTGTGTGGCTGTGTTCCTGTTTTAAATCTGGTAAATCCGTTTCATTTGGTTCAGCCGTGTGTTTGCTGTACTGTTAACTGGTTAATTAGTTTGGTTACTGGTAAATCTATTCCACCGGTTCAGCTGTGCCTGGTTCTTCTGGTGACTCCAGCACAAATTATTGACTTGTGATACTTGTGTTATACTTATAAAATGTTGACAATTAATAATGAATGTAATACAATTAAATTCATGTGCTACAAAGCATTTGTCCTTACTGACACAAAGAGCCATATTCTGAGGGACCAGCATGAGGGATGTGGATTGAATATGGTGTTAAGTGAGAGTGCAAACAGTGTGGTTAGTGTGTAGCATTAAATTGTATCTATAGTAACAATTAAATTTCAAAAACCTGACAACAGCAATAGAGTGAAAATGGAAAAATAGTGGAGAGAAAAAATTTTAATAAGAATAGATAAAAGTGATCAAGAAAGCCTCTCATGGTGCACGCAGTGATACAATAGGCATAAGTCCACCTCAGGGCTACAACTCGCCAGAAAAATGTATAAGGTCCAATAAGCAGCCAATGCCATAAAGTGCAAATTTAATGTTTTTAAGATAATGCGATTATTGCAGCTTTGAGGCATTATAACAGTGAAATCCAGAAAAATTCACATTCAAAAACACAAAAATGCTAATGTTAAAATTGAATTCGGAGGAAACTAGCCTGTCTGAAACATATCTATGCTTTTCATTATCTGTTCCTCTCTCTGAATGGCATTTTCAACTAAATTGTTCTCTAAATGCCTAAAAGCATTAACTTGCCATGACATTACTTTCAGAGAACATCAATATGAAACTGACCCTTTGACCCTTTTTCATTTACCTAAAACACATTAATCAATGTTTTCAAGAAGTTTAAAAATAGCTGAACTTGTTTATTATAGGTGTTTTATCTAGCTGGATTAGAATCATTTGCCTTAAGTTTAAAATAGCTCTTTTATACTTTAAATTGCGTATTTAAAATCACAAATACTAATTATAATTTAGGAAAGCGTATGCTTAACAATTTACAGCAGAGATCGTTTCTTGCATCTTATCCTGTTATTAAATTCATCACATCAATTCTCTCTCTCTAACTCACTCACCCTCTCATTCACTCACCCACCCACCCATATGAATGGATACCATTATTTATCCCATAAATTGGGTCTGTGTAAAACTTGGCAGATACTGCCAGGACATGGCACTCATCTATGGTTGTGCACACTCACTCACACAGGCATACACACCATAAAGGAACAATTTAAATCAGTCGATTCAACTTCCATATTTTTGGACTGTGATAGGCAACCGAAGCACTCGGGACATAGATAAAACATGGAGAATCCACCCAGATCAGGATTCAAATTTGCAGCCCAACCTCTGAGAGGTGGAATGCTAACCACTATGCTACCCTTAAACACATATTTGGTTCTAAAAATCATACCCTACCTACATCATACCTTGGATTTATAAATTCATATTTTAGTTGCCAAATTGTGACCTCACCAGAAATTGAGATTCACTAGACTTGGCTTTGCTTTTTGAGTGTCCAAATATTCAATTTTAGAAAACCTGTGCTCATTTAGTGTAGAGAACCCATTAACACCATATGTAGCAAGTAAAGTGACTGAAATACAGCCTAATCTATTCAAAACTATAACAGAAATATATGTTTGGCTAATTTAAGCATTGTTTTTGGATGTTCAATAATTGTTCAAACCATCAAATATAGCACTTATTTAAACAAACATGTAACATTTTGTTGAATAAATACATGTCCATAGCATATAAAGCACACAGTACAACAGTGACTGCAGCAGAGAAGTCTGTCTGGATTTTATTAAGACAAAGTTATACATTCTAGGATTTGTCAGGAACCTTACAAAAGATATACAAAATTATCGTGAACACAATGTTTTCATATTTATTTCTTCAAAAGCTGGGTGCTGTGCCATGTTTTTAGAGTGGCCATTCTTTTTCAGTATGGTCATTTCCAATGAGCTTTCATGTTTCATACAGCCGCTGGGCTCAGTGTGTCCCTGACAAGCTATTATATTTTCAAGACTCTCTTATTCAAGAGACCTTTTTCTTTTATTCACACACACACACACACCCACACACACACACCTCACAAACTTTTGATATATATATATACACAATAGAAGATAACTAATTGGGAGAATGTGCATAATCAGTATTTTTTGCTCTTTGGTCCAGTTGCTAAGCATAATTTATTTGTTGGATAAATAAAATTCTATTTATTTAAAATCGATGAAATGACATTGTTTAAATTAATGAAATAGTTTTCTTTTTCGGGTTTTAAACCAACATAGTATGTTTTACAGTGTAGCATCCTCAAATCCATTCACCCAGTCTACATGAATCCAAGCACCATATTAGGAACATGCTATTAACAATAAGCACATCATGCTGCATCTGCTGCAGAGTGAATGTTCATGTTGAGAAGAAATGAGGCATTTGACGCTTAGATACAGGACTCGTTGTGAGGAGTCCGAAAAGCAGATGGTGAATAAGAACTACACCAGCAAACAGTCAGCTAAAAATTCATCTTCATAGTGACGTTTATATTTTAAACTTTAAGAATGTGCAGCATTGCAACAACCTTCTTAAGAATTATTGTTTTCATTGCAAGAATGAGCATGCACTGTGCTGCATTATTTCCCTATTTTCCACAAATCCTTTCAAATAATATCTGAAGTGGATACTTTGAACTTAAGTTACTTGTTAGATATTATGATTTTTTATTTATTTTTTTTTTAAATCTACGTATTTGCTTGCATAATGTCTTCAAACAGTAAGAAATTTTAAAGTAAGTTGGCAAACAGTGAGACAAGAAGAAAGCAGGGGAAAGCAGACACATGTTAAGCCAGGTCACCCACATGCCAGTTTCAATGAATGCTGCCATTTTTACTTAATTTAATTTTTTTTAATTGGAATGGCTCAAGATGGCGGCGCAGCAGTAGGTCGCAGCGGCCGCTCCGGATACAAATGGTGCTTTTGTTTGTTTTCTGTAGTATTTCAGTAGTTTCATTGTCAGTATTTGTTTTACATGGACATAGGAACAACAGGTTTCTGTGTTTATGATGGAAATTCCCTGATATTTCACTGCAATCAACTCGAAAACACGCTACGAGATGAGCTACGAGACACGCTACGCAGCCTCAGTCTGCTACGGAAACCAGACCCCCAGACCGCGACCTCGTCTGAAGCCGATGGGCAACAAAAATGCGGCAAGCGGGCTGGAGTTCGCGCTAGACTATCAACTAAGCCAACTCGACCAGCTCTACCGTCCATTCTGCTCTCAAACGTCTGCTCCCTGGAAAATAAACTGGACTGCATCTGACTTCAGAGAACTACAAGACGAGAATCCAGAGAGTGCTGCGTCTTTGTTTTCACCAAAACATGGCTGAGCGACAGAGTTCCCGATGCCGCCATTCAACTAGACGGACTAACAGTGTTTCGAGCCGACAGAAACTCAACCATGTGCGGTAAGACTCACGGCGGCGGACTGTGTGTTTACATCAACACAGAATGGTTCAAGAACTAATCTTCAGCTACTACTCACCGTTAGTGGAGTTCATGATCGTCCGATGCAGACCTTTTTATTTATCAAGAGAATTCACTACAGTACTGATCATTAGTGTTTACATCCCACCTGCCGCTAACGCTAAAGACGTGCTCTGTGAACTGTACAGCGCTAATCAGCGGACTTCAAAACACACACCCCGATGGACTATTTATTGTTGCTGGAGATTTCAACCATGTGAATCTCAAGACAGTTCTCCCTAAATTCCACCAACATGTGAACTTTGCTACGAGAGGAGCGAACGCGCTGGATCTTGTTTACACGAACATCCCCAGCGCGTACCAGGCTGAACCCCGCCCCCACCTCGGATACTCAGATCACATCTCTGTTATGCTAATTCCAGCATACAGACCGGTCATCAGACGCTCAAAACTGGTTATAAAGCAGGTGAGAACCTGGCCTCCAGGAGCCATCTCTGCACTTCAGGACTGCTTTAAGTGTACGGACTGGAACATGTTTAGGGAGGCTGCAACCCACGGACACACTATCGACCTGGAGGAGTACAAGTCGTTGGTGACCTTCTACAAAATAAGTGACTGTCTCCAAAAACCACCACACGTCCCAACCAGAAGCCGTGGATGACCACAGAGGTGCGTGCTTTGCTGAGGGATCATGACTCTGCTTTAAAAGCAGACAACAAGGCGGCACTCAGAACAGCGAGGGCTAACTGTCCAAGGCCATCAGAGAGGCAAAGCGCGCACACGGTCGGAACATCCACAGCCACTTCCAGAATAGCGGAGACACACGGCGCATGTGGCAGGGCACCCAGACCATCACCAATTACAGGACTACACCACCTGCCTGCGATGGTGACGTTTCCCTTCCAGATGCGCTGAACTACTTCTACGCTCAGTTTGAGACACAGAACGACGCGACAGCAAGGAAGACCACCCCTTCTCTTAACGACCAGGTATTGTGCTTCACAGCAGCTGACGTAAGGAAAACTCAGAGTCAACCCTCGAAAAGCTGCTGGACCAGATAACATTCCTGGTAGAGTGCTCAGGGAATGTGCGGACCAGCTGACATGTCTTCACCGACATCTTCAACACCTCCCTAAACTATGCCATCGTCCCGACGTGTCTCAAGGCTACAACCATCATCCCCGTGCCGAAGAAGTCTCCAGTGTCCTGCCTCAACGACTACCGCCCCATTGCACTGACTCCCGTCATCATGAAGTTCTTCGAGAGGCTTGTCATGAGGCACATCAAGACCCTGCTCCCACCTACACTGGATCCACTGCAGTTTGCATACCGGCCAAACCGCTCAACAGATGACGCCATATCCACCACCGAGACCAAAGAAATGGTTGTTGACTTCAGGAGGACAAGGCGTGATCACTCTTCACTGAACATCGACGGCTCCGCTGTGGAGACTGTCAAGAACACCAAGTTCCTTGGAGTTCACCTGGCAGAGGATCTCACCTGGTCTCTCAACACCAGCACCATCGCCAAGAAGGCCCAGCAGCATCTCTACTTCCTACGAAGGCTGAGGAAGGCACATCTCCCACCTCCCATCCTCACCACATTCTACAGGGGAACCATTGAGAGCATACTGAGCAGCTGCATCACCACCTGGTTCGGGAACTGCACCGTATCGGACCGCAAGTCCCTGCAGTGGGTAGTGAAGATGGCTGAGAAGATCATCGGTGTCTCTCTCCCCTCCAACAACACTCACACCTCACACACACTCTTTGAACTCCTGCCTTCTGGAAAAAGGTACCAGAGCATCCGGGCCAACACCTCCAGACTGCGTAACAGTTTCTTTCCTCAGGCAATCAGACTCTTAAACAATTTCACCAGCACTGTTAGCTCTCCACTAAATGTTAACTGAATGTTAATGTTTATTGTTAATTACTTGAATTACTTGAATGTTTAATTGGGAAAAAAAATCATTACTTGAATGTTTATTGTTCATTACCTGAATGTTTATTGTTCATTACTTGAATGTTTATTGTTCTGTGTATCATCCTGTATTTATTGAAATCCTTGTGTTTGCACATGTGCACTTTATGTTGGCTGTTATATGTAGCACCTTCTTCCTGACAAATAAAAAATACTTGAATACTTGAACACTTTATTTGAATAGTGGGTAACATCTAGTAGTGACACATCAAACTTAAACTTCAAATAAGCACATAACCCCTCTTACTACAGCGCAGGTACACAGACATTTACCTCAGAGTGTGGGCACCCTATAGAAATAAAATTTAAAAAGATAAAGATAAAAAGGGTACTTGTTCATCAAACAGCTGCATCGACCCCAGTGAGACAGTACGGGGGTACCTCTGTCCAATCTAGCAGTTCAGAATTGGCAAACTATCTTCCAATAGTATATTATCGAACTATTGAGAGATACCTTGGATCGGTACGTCTGCATGTACCTTATAAACATCTTTATTTACTGTCACTACATTCACCTTTAGTCATTTAGCAGATGCTTTTATCCAAAGCGACTTACAAATGATAACACCACAAATCAGTAGTTATGAAGAAAACCAGTTACACTGTAGATTTATCAAACTTGTTCGTTATCTGATCCTGCACCCCCCCCCCTTTTTTCACTAAAGGAACATGTTGACACTACGAGGCACAATCTTCTGCTTTTACCTGACAATCAACTTTTTGTGTCAATCTGGTGAGGCTGACCTTTCATACTTCAGATGTGTCCACATTGGGCTTCAATGTCTCACAAGGTGCATTGAAGGTAGACCCACACTAAATCTGGGCCGTATCCGACTAGAATCTCTTCAGTAGGTTCAATTGTTTTGGGGCTTATTTCTAGTTTATGAGGGAGTTCAGAACAATACCTGCTCCCCTCACACCTCTTACACAAATGAGTCCCTTTCATTAGACACCTGAAGCAGAGCAGACTTTTACTGAGCTCCACTACTGGCTCTCTCCTCTCAGCAAATTTTCAAACACATT
Source organism: Corydoras maculifer (assembly GCA_019802435.1). Lineage (NCBI taxonomy): Eukaryota > Metazoa > Chordata > Actinopteri > Siluriformes > Callichthyidae > Corydoras > Corydoras maculifer. The sequence continues at coordinate 683,836 of JAFMOD010000320.1, forward strand.
TTGTTGTCAAAAAATATGCCTCAGATGTAGGGGTAGAAAGTTATTTTTCAATGCATCGGGCCCTCCAGTTAAGGCAACCGACCTGATTACACCGACGATGTTGACAGTCGGTTTCTTACGGTGCGACAGGGTGCACATTCAGTAGCCGAATTCATGGTGTTCCAGACACTAGGAGCGGGCGCTGCGCAGCGCATTTCAACATGTGCTAAACTATCACATCTGGCAGTCCCTCAGAGAGCTGCTCTTTCACACGAACAGTCTACCGTGCCCGAACCTATGCAACCGAGACCTGGTGAACCTGGCCTACATCAAATCCGCTAAAAGGTTAAACTCTCGTCAAGCACGGTGGGCTCTGTTTTTCTGGACGTTTTAATTTTGGACATTTTAATGTCCTATCTCGACTCTTCTCGGATGATGAGACCCAGCCGACTAATGAAAACTATTCTCCCCCCTATATAACTATTCTCTTGTGTGGTTGCAGTTGTCTCCTGGGAAGTCCGCATATCGAGCATATCGGGAAGTCATCGAGCGGGAACTAGTCAGGGACCCTGACCCTGGACAGGGTCCACCTAACTGCTCTTTTGTGCCCGCCGCAGCCCGCCCCACCATTCTCAAGTGGGCCCATGAATCTCGTTGAGCTTGTCATCATGGGCTGATACGCACTAAGGACATCATCCGACGTCACTTTTGGCCCTCCTTGTCGTTGGATGTACAGGAGTTTGTCAAACCTGTACTGTGTGCGCCCGAAACAAAGCCTCCCATCAGCCCCCCTCTGGACTACTCTCTGGTCATTAGACTTTATCAATTTCAAGCTGTCTATCCCCAGTGAATGATAACTACGCTGAAAGAAAATGGCATCTGGTCTGTCTTCAAAGTCTGGTCTGTCATCAGATTTAGAAACATACCAGTCCTCACTCACCATCTTCACGAAGGATGTAACTGCTGCTATATCCTTCTTCCAGTCCAAGGTAACATGCATCTCAGATACCCGCACTTCATTTAGTACTGTAACTCTCTACTAACTCCTCCTTCTCCCGCTCCCAACACCTCCCGGTCAGCTGATGTCTTTGTAACCTTCTTCACAGAAAAGATTAAGGGCATCAGCAAACACTTTCATACCCCCCATTTCCACAACACTACATCTCACACATCCAGCCCAACCAACCTTCTCCTCTCTCTCTCCTCCTTTAGGTGTGGTCACTCCACTGAGACAGCATTGCTTTCTGTGATTGAATCACCTAAATCGGCCAAAGCTAACTTTCCATCCTCTTTCCTCATTCTGCTAGACCTTTCTGCAGCTTTTGATACAGTAAATCATCAGATTCTGTTGTCCACTCTATTTGAATTAGGCTTTTCTGATACGAAACTTGAATGATTTTGATCCTATCTAACAGGAAGGACCTTTATAGTGTCATGGAATGGGGAGATCTCTAACTCTCACCAAATACTCACTGTTGTTCCTTAGGGCTCTATACTTGGTCCTCTCCTCTTCTCACTATACGTAACATCACTGAGCAGTCATTCAGGCCCATGGTTTCTCTTACCACTGCTATACTGATGACGTTTTGTTTTTTGCCCATGACGACACCATGATCTCAAATCAGATATCTGCTTGCCTCCCCGACATATCTGTTTGGATTAAGGCCTGTCATCTCAAATTAAATTTAGCAAAAACAGAGCTTCTCATAATCCCAGATAAATCCTCAATCCAGCATGAACTGAGCTTCCAAATTGACGGCTCCACATCTCTCCAACCGATTCCGTCCGTAACCTTGGTTGCACAATTGACTCCCACCTTAAATTCTCTGATCATGTTACCAAAACTGTCCATTCCTGCAGATTCCTTCTTTACAACATGAGGAAGATCAGACCTTTCTTGACTGAACATGCTATCCAGCTGTTAGTTCAAGCCCTCATCCTATCCCAGCTTGATTATTGTAATGGGTTGCTTGCCGGTCTCCCAGCTTCCGCAAATCTCTACAACTGATTCAAAATTCTGCTACCTGACTTGTATTCAACCAGCCCAAGCGAACTTATGTCACTCCACTACTTATTTCTTTCCATTGGCTCCCTGTAGCTGCCTGCATTCAGTACAAGTCACTGACTCTGGCCTACAGGACCATTTCTGGGTCTGCCCCTCTTACCTCCAATCCATCTTTTCAAAATACACTCCAGCTCATTCACTTCGCTCCAGTGATGATTGCCGCCTGGTGATTCCACCTCACAGAGGAGCTAATTCTCACTCCGTGGCGTTCAACACTGCAAAATGGTGGAACGATCTTCAAATCTGTAGGCAGTCACTTCTTAAGAAACTACTAAAGATGCATCTTTTTAACAAATTCCTGTTGTAGAAAAATGGATCAGATAATGATCAGGTTTAATAATTCTAGAGTGTAACTGGTTTTCTTCATACCTACTGACTTGTGGTTTTCTCATTTGAAATTCGCTTAGGATAAAAGCGTCTGCTGAATGACTAAATGTAAATGTAATGTAATGTAGCTGTAGAAAATAGGAAATATCAGGCAATTAAGTTAGCTCTCGAGGAGTGGAGGCATGGATTAGGGGGTTGAACACCCTTTTCTGGTTCATAAGAACCTTGGCTACATCTAAGATGCCAAACACCTTAACTAGTCCTATTGGTCACTGTTCTTTCAGCTTTTTCATGCCATGCCACTACCCAGGGTGAACACAGTCATATTGGTTCCTGTGAATTAGGTCTTCAAAGTTTGCAAGTCTGTAGCATTGCTCAAACTCCCCAACACCAGACATACCAGCATTTGTTCAACGAGCATATAGGGTCCCTGATGATTTCGCCTTTGGTGAGATTTTTGACAGCTTTGTGGGCCACGGCTAACCACAGTCACAGTAACAGTCAGATAAAGAGGGTCAATTAAGACCCAGCCAATATGCTCTGTCGCATGACTGCAGACCACCCTTACTTTTAAGCTCAACACTTGCCGTGAGCTGAATACACCCATGACTTCCTATGGCACTCGATAACCTGGTCCCATTGTTCGCTGTGTGTTAAGGTAATGTATAATTTTGTTGTGATCATTGTATTGTATTGCACCTTTGTTTATTGTTGTATAAATTTAACTCTAGTGCGCAAACATTTTATGCAGGGGCTATTTATGCTGTTTTTTTTGGTCAGCGCCTCCGAGTGGACACAGTACTGCACCGTCATCATTTAAAGCACTGTACCAATCCACTCAGTGCAAAGGGGTACATAATGTACCTGTACACCTGGAGATATGCTGTGCAATAACACAAATAAGTTTTTTTTCTCTTCAAACAATTTGTCAATAAGAAAAGTCCTTCAAAGTAAATGAATGTTCAGGGGTGTTATCTGTATATATATTTTTATTTTGCCTTTTTTTGGCATCATTATTATAGCTACTGACGTCAGCATTTACTTCCTAATCCTCTCTTTTCAACACCCCCCCCACACCTACCCACACACACACACACAGACACACAAAAAAAGAAAACCAAAAAGGTTACACAGACATGAAACAAACCATTGTGTTTACTGGTGAATTTCTCTACTAATTTGATATGTCACTCATTTACCATCCAATTTAACATCTAAAGAGTCCAAGTTGGGAGCAGTTTTATTATTCCTTTAGTGGTTTAAAAGTGGAACTTAAGAACTTAGGAAAAGTGAAGACCTTCAATGATCACAGTTGTTGTGTAAATTCTACAAAACAGAAGTAGCTAAATCAAACTAATTAATTAATTAGTGTAATGAAGTTGAATGCCAGTTGGTTACAATTAAAGTGTCCGCTGTGGAATTGCACAGAAAGAGAAAGTATAGAAAATGACAGGAAGTAATTGTTGTGACATTGCACAAACCATTTCCCTCCACTCAGTACAATATACAATCAACTTTATTTGTACATCTGCACTAAATAACAAATACATTTGAAATCTATTGAAGTGATCACTTCAATAGTTCAGAAGTGGAACTTGGAAGTGGTAATTCTTGACTCCGTTCCCCCACCCCCCATTTCTTTTTTCCTTCTTGATTTTGCACTGTCCAATTATTTCAATTACTAATTATGTTTCTGAATTTTTACTATTACCATTCTCTTGCCTCTACTTCTTTTACCAGTGTTTATCTTATTCTTTTCTTTTTTTTAATTCTAATTTTTAATCCCATTTCCATTTACTTCAATTTTTTCTCTTACAATTTCTTTTCTACTGCCTCCACCCTTACAACATTTTTTCTTTACTTCTGATTTCTTACTTTTTACTACTCTGATTTTCAATCCCATCTTTGTTTTCTGATTCTAGTTTCTGAACCTTTTCATTTTCTTCTTTACATTCCTCCAGATTTTTCCCCGTCTTAAATTTTGCCTTCTCTTTACTCCTTTATCTTTTGCCTTCATCCCTTTATTTTATCTTTGCTTTGTCTCTGCTTAATCCCTGTCCTACTTTACAATTCATTGCTTCTCTTCTATACTTCTTTTCTGCATTTTCACTTTTCTTATCTTCTTTATGTTCATTTATTTCATACCACTTTTTATTTCCTTTATTTTCTCCGTAGAATATTTAATCTGTGTTTCCTAGCTTCTGTTAAGGTGTACAGCATTTCAAATACTGCTTTTACACTTAAACTAGTGATACAGCTTGTTAAATTAGCAACTGATATTTTATGTCCAGTATCAGTCTTGTGAAAAAATTAACTAAGCATGCAAAAGCTTAAGACTTCACAACAGATGTAATTCTCGCTGGTTATCCTTTTTTGGATTAAGAACATCACATTACAAATAGCATATTAATTTCTCCTTCTCCTTCCCACGCCCTCTCTTTTTTACTAGTGCAATCAGAATTTAATAAGAAGCTTCATTAATTAGCATACAAATGATGTGGACTTTTGTGTTTACACTCTACCACTTAATGACCAGGCATTCACACTCTGGAAACAAATCTTTATTCTATATTCATACTCTGGATGACAAAACTTTACAGCAATTTTGAGTGTCTTTCTTTAAATGATGCTGCACACATAAATGTATACAAACACACACACATGCACACACAAATCAGTGGGTGGTTGATCAGTGGGTTGTCACACAGTAGATGTTCTGGAAGTCCTCCTGCAAAGCACATCTGCCAAACTAATACAGCATAATGCTGACAAATGAGTAGTCTCTGATAACAAACACACACACAAACCAAGACACAAACACATTGTACAAGATATCAGATCCCAGATGACCATCCCAGATGATTCTTAGATTAGTTAAGGTTTGTTTTTTTATTTAAAAATAAATTTAATTTACATTTAAAGACATTTAAATTAATTTACATTTAAATATTAAAGCATATTGAACTGAAACCAAATTTTAATAAAATTTATTAATAAAAAAAAGTATCACTCAGATTTTTTGATCATTTTACCTCACATACACATTTCCTTGTCATAGACATTTGTTTTAGCACCATAATGTGCAGAAGGTATAAAGTTATACATATGATACTTGACACATGGTCAGTTTTGTTGAGTTAAGGCTTCTGGCGGCACAGCTGCCTTATTTTGCCACTTTGTGTAAAATGGATAAATATATTGTTCAAGAATGTTTAGTTAAAAATTGCTAAAGAACTCAGAACTCCTATATGGGACTCTACACATATGTACATGATTTAGATATTTGCATTTGTCTTTTATTCCTCGTGTCTTTTTGCAACTACTGTTAGCTTCTTAACCAGACTTGGCCTTTAATGTACTGTTGGTAACAGTAGAGACAGTATAAAATTCAAGTTTTTTTTTTTAATGATTGCAAATTTTAAAAAATAAACATCAAATATATCATATTAAAACTATAAAAACACATTAAAAAGCTCCAATAACCACTTATAATAAGACACTGGACTAACAAATAAGATTACATTTACTGTACATTGTTTAGCTGATGCCCTAAACAAACATAGTTACTTTAAAAGTGCCTTTTCATTTTAAGGAATTACATTACATTAAGTTCTAAGATTCAGAAGAACCTATTAACTGGGGGGGTATGTTCCCCATGCATTCACTCACACACTATACATATATATATGGCAATCAAGAGCATCCAATTCACCTTGAATCCAGTTTTTGGACTGTGAGAAGAACCCAGAAAAAACACACGCAGACACGGGAAAACATTAAAATTCAGATCAGGATACCAAACTGGATGCCCAGTGCTGAAAGACGAACATGCTTACCACTATGCCACCATGCATGATTTTACTAATAAGCAAGAGGGTAAGGCATTAATTAACAGCAAAGCAAAAAAATCCTGAACATTGAAATTGTTTAGAAAAATTATTAGATAAGTAATTTCTATGTTCCAAGTATAGCCAAGGCGTTTACTGGAGTGCATACTCCTAACATGTGCCAGCCTCAATAATTTTCTACCCTAAACCCTAAGGGGTGGGTCGGGTCAATTAGTGCTTGATGGCCAAAGAGTATGACATTTAAAGAGCTTACTTTAAAAAGTGCCTTCAAGTTGAAAATTAATTTTAATATTTGCATTGTAATATTAACAGTTTAACTTACAGTTTAACTTAATTGCAGATACAATTGCAGAACAATGTTAAATTAATATCCATGGTTTGAATGTGGGTACATATTTCTGCCTATACAATTAATTAACAGTTAATTAACAAATAATGTCTTACACACAAAAATACATACACTGCTACATTAAGCAGAAAAAGAACATGAAGGGTGTGAGTGGTAGATTTGTGTCTGAGAGAGCTTTTTATCATCTAACTCCAATATATCCATTTTAATTTAGCCTCACGACAAAACCAGGTACGGTGAGAAAAAAGTGAGAACTCTCAAATTGCTCTGTCAATCACACAAGTCATCCTTAAACTGATGAAATGGCTCGTGAAAGTGAGGGAGTAAAAAAGTGAGCAAGAAAGAAAGTGAAGGAGGAAAGATAGCAGAAGAGGCAGGTTAACCTTGAAGGAGAGCTACACAAAGACTTCTTATATGGATTTTACACTTGATCAGAATAGCTTTGGAAAGGTGACCATCTCAAGATGGTCTCAGAACAGTGAGTATTTGGCAAAAATGGGTATTCTAGCATGCATCTTAGAATGCCCTGCAGAGATAAGGAGATGTGTGTAGGTGTGTATAAATAGGTTTGTGTGTGTGTGTGTGTACACCACTCACCCACTGGCGTGTTCTCGTAGATTAAGAGGTACGACTGGAAGAAGTAGTTCTGGAAGCGTGGAGGTTGGTTAAAAGCTTTAAGAGAAAAAGTAGAGGTTAAAGAAATGTCTTACAATTTCATTTACACAGAGATACAAAGACACACACAATCAGTAGAGCAGAAAAACAGTAATGCAAAAGGCATCAGAAACCTCAAATAGCTTTCAAATTCAATTAAACACCGGAAATAAATAAATGCTGAGTCAGTCTATTAGTGCTATCTCACTAATCAACTCTAAATCAAAGTGTATATGTTCCTTAATCTTAGCAAATATACAAATTGTTACACAATAAAGATATTAGAATGACTTCATGTTCCAGGATCCTTTGGAAAAAGTGTTTTAAATATTTTTTGGAAGTAAATGGATAATTGTTGCCATTAAATCCAAACATTGCAATTATAAAGACTCTTTATTTACAATTGTACTTCATTTATGACATTGCAAAAATGTTAAATGTTATATATATATATATACAGTACCTGTTAAACATTTTAACACACCCCTTTTTGCTTTATTATTGTCCATGTTATTAGTTCCACTTACTGCAAAGATGGACTTTGTAGTTCTACAATTACAGACTGTAGTCTATCTTTTGGTGGACTACAGTACATACTGTGTTAGGCCCCTTTACTCTGTTTTCCAATGATCAGAACCCCAACAGTTGCACCACAGACCAGGTATTATTTGGTTGGTCATTACTCCAATCCCAGCATGGTTACTGAGGTGTTTAAATAAAACTGCAGCGGCACTGCTGCACTAACCCCCCCCCCCCATCACATTAGTGTAATTAGATTGACAAACAATTCACCACCAAGATTATACCTGTTCTGAGATGGCCCTGACAAATAGAGACCAAAGAACTATCAGGGGACTAAAACAGTTGCCCTATAGTCTGTGTCTAAAACTACATAGTCCATCTATATGAAGATGGAGTTTTCAGACTTTTGACTGTTACTGTAAAGAGCTAGTTTACTCTTCACCTTCTGTTCAGTTCTCAGGTCTTTTTTAGGTAATTAGCTTATTAGGCGCCTTTTCTTGTTCAAGTTATAGTGTTTTTATTGTTTCCTATGTTCATGCATTTTATGTCATGTGGCCTGTTCCTTTTGTTATTTATGCCTTGTTTTACAGATAATTTAGTGCATCAAAAATATGTCTAGAGTTGAGCTGTTTGTGTAGAAAACAAAAAATTTAAAGCAAAAATTTGTGGCATTCGATGTAAATTAAAAGAGCTGTTCAAAAAGCTTATAACTCCTCCTAAATTATTAAATAAATTAATAAATTTAAAAGATTGATACACAAATTACCACTAGTTTCAGAAATGGCAGAAATTGCAATCCTAATTAGACTTTTGTATTCATTTTTGTATGGTCCAGTCTCTGTCAGTCATGTTTGGGTTATTTGATTGAGTCTTTGTTAATTAATTAATTTGTCCTTCTAAATCTAAATGAATGTAAAAAGAATATCTGTCTCCTTACAATGAATTTGCCAACAAAAACTATCAATACCAGTCTACTGTTTTATCTTTCTGTTCTAAAAACCAATTAGTGGCATAAATACCCAATGACTTTCACTTCCTGTCCTTCTCCAATCCCCTATTCTAAAATACACTTGATTAAATGATTAGAGTATAATTCATAAATGTGACAGCATGTGCAGCTTCTACTTTTGTAGGCTAATTTATGATTATGGCTAAGCTAAGTTTTAGAGACTTCAATAAAAGCAGCAGGCAGGAAAGGCAGACAAGTCTCACATTTAATCAAATATCTAGGTCTCTGTCTTTAACAAGAGGAGAAATCACACATTTTTAAAAGTTAAGAACAATTTCTCTTCTACCGGCTTCAGTTTAATTTTACAGGAGTTTTACAACATGTTAGTGTAACGTGGTATCTATATAGCATTTGTGAGGACATTATTTGATTTTATTTGAAGTTGCTTGTTGATCTTGTGGGCTTTAGAAAAGTATTTATACAACTGTTTCTTCAAGGAAATTAATTGTACAATAGCCAGTGCAGGGTAAATTTGTAGTATTACAGCAGTATCTTTTAACTAAATGTATTACTACACAGTTACAATAAGGTCATGTACAGAACAATGGTTCAAAGGTAAGTGTACTTTCTTCAAATCTTGAATGCTCTAGGTTTGATCTCAGCTGTGCAGACAAAGTTTGTTCTGTTGTGTCTTATAGTATCTTCATGGGTTTTCTCTGGCAGCTCCTGGTTTCTCCCACAGTTTAAAAGCACTGATGTTATAAAACTTCCCCACATGTGAATGTGTTTATATGTGTTACCTGGAATAGCCTGTTGAACATTTTCAAAATATATCTCTATAATAAGCAAAAGGATATAAGTGAATAAATATGAATACCACCATTTGGCTATTTCTAAAGCTGTGATGGCATATTAATAAAGTAGCAAAGCCTGATCAAAAAGATCCAGGACCACGGAGGGAAGATTGTCTGACAGACCTGACAGGAGAAGCTAAGTAAGCAAGTGGTCATGACAGAGAATAGACGGGTAGAAAACAGAACAGATAATGAGTCATCACTTGGCCAAAGAAAGTCAAGGACAAAGGGAGGTGGTCTGAGTTTACAGAATAGCCTAGTTTGGCCCTGTGTATTGCACTTTGAGGATAATAAACATACCACGTATACATTTGTAATATGCATGCGTTCGTGTGTGTGTGTGTGTGTGTTACCTTCACTGTAAAAAAGCAGTAAAGAAGAGAAAAGCAGCTTGGTTGCCGCCATCCTGTCACCCAAACTCCACATCACCTGCACCCACTCCACGCTTTACACAGACACAAAGGCATATATTTAAATAAAAATACGACTGACCAATAAGATCAAAAGTAAAAGTATTTATTTCATTATTTAAAAGAAGTTGAGTGTGCCACTAAAAGTCGAGCTGATGTCTACTCAAGCAGACATTACTTTAACGTGATATCCATGGCAAGAGGCTTTTTCACCTCTAGCCATGCAGATCACTACTGCTGAGGATGCATCTAAAGCCAATTATTAGTCCAAGCGTCAAACCATAAGAAGGCTTGCTTATTCAGAGTGCAGATGCTAAGACATTATTCCTATACATTGCATTTGTTTAGAGGGCAGCTTCCACATCTCTCTTCAGCATGTATTTTTTACAGTGCTCAGCTACTGGCTTGGCAATTGTTTCTTTTGACTTTTTTGTTGGGCCTAATGGCTGGTGCACCCATAGTTCATTTTATTTTTTTCTCACCATTGTGCAGTGGGAAAACATAAAGCATGTCCTCCGATTCTGGGTGACTAAAGTCAGCATAGCGTCGTCAGTCATTCTCCAAATGGTGTAGTAGGCAGCATGCAGTAAACCGATATATGATGCCCAAAACATGAACCCAGGGGAGCCAGATTGAAAAAAAAAAATCTATCCTCAACCCCCCCATGCCCCCCCTCAAAAAAAAAAAAAGCTATACACTTTATGTGTACTATAAAAATATGTGCTGGAGAGATGTGTATATGCAGTATATTTTGTATAGTGTCCCAGAATCTGCACTCTGAACCAGCAATATCTTCTCATGGCTTGACAGTGAGACTAATATTTTGTCTCAGAAGCATCCTCAGCTGTAGTAATCTGCATGGCTAGAGGTGGAAAAGTCTTTAGCGATGGACATCAGGTTACAGCAGTGTCTGCTTAAGTAGATAAATTCAACTCAATAAACTTAACTTTTAGTGGCATACACAACTTCTTATGGAAGTTTTTTTTTATTACTTCAATAATGCATTGTCTGTGCTCCAAAACAGCTAGCCTTTTCACTGCTTGATGCTGGGAATAATAATTGGCATCAAATGCATCCACGATTCACTACAGCTGTGAAAAGCATCTGAGCCTAATCACCACTACAGCGCTGTGCTTACCATGATATTACATTCATTCATTATCTTCCACGTAATCGTGTACTAGGATCGAGGGTGGTCCCCATCCCCATCCAGGGGAGAACATTTTGGGTGCTGGGCAGATACACCTAGGACAGGGCGCCAAACTATTGCTAGGCACACTCACTCACACAAATACACTCAATATGGGGCAATTTAGAACATTCAATTTACCTTAAATCCATGTTTTTAGACTGTGGGAGAACTGGAGAACCCAAAGGAAACCCACACGGACATGGAGTAAACATGGAAACTCCATCAAGTTTGGGATTCGAACTGGAATCCCCAGCACTGAGAGGTAAACGTGCTAACCACTAAGCCACTGTGCCACCCATGATATCACATTACAAACTAAAATGCATTTTTTTATTAAATTTAATAATCAAACAATAAAAGGTACCAGACAATGTATATGTACAGTTTATTTACTTTAAGACATCATTTTAGGCTCTTTAATGATCCATAAATTATTTAAGCCCTGACCTAAAGCCCTACTGAAGACTGACAGAATGAATCTCAATTATCAAGCAAATCTTTGGAAAACCTCAAACATTTCCACAAACACTACAACGTTGGCTTTCATAAAAATTGAAAGCTGTAGTGCATGTGTTTGTGTATGTGATTGTAAGTGTGTGTGTGTGTATGCGTGTGTCATGGTATTCATATGGACAGAAAACTTTTTTTAAAAATCAGTATCATTTAAGCTTTTTATTTTATCAAATAATAGTCGACACGTTCGCCTCTCAGATTCAGGTTCGAATCCCAATCTGGGTGGAGTTCCATTTTCTCCCCATGTCTGCATGGGTTTCCTCCGGGTTAAATACAATAATGCTTAGAGTTTAGAATAGGTTTTAGCAGTCAGATGTCCACTATGTGCTATATTCATTATTCATGATATAACAATGATATGACATTTACACAAACATGGTCAAAAATAAATAAATAACGTTGTTGTTTAGAGTCATACAGAAGTCCTCACATTCATAGCAAAACATAGCTGTAAATAATTATAAGTTTGTAATTATAGTTTTACACTTTGTGATGTTTGGCTGCATGGATGAGTTTCTCTGATGTAAGAAAAAATATTTTCTACCTTCACAAGTCTGGTCATAACATTTCTTCATTGTTCTGTTCTGGATGTGATATTACTAAAAAAAAATTATGTAGTACAGAAACTCTTTTTCTGTTTATGCATTTTTACACTTGTTTATTGGTCATTGTTACAAGGGGTGGGCATGAATGAGGACCCGAGACAGGATTTCTTCCAACAGGAACAGGCTTTATTATAAAGTATTTCAATCACACATAGACCTCACTACAGCTGGTGTTACTCGCCAAGGTCTAGCTCCCGTCAGGTCCATGGAATCTCTCTCACCACAACATGTGATGTTACACCTGATCAGCGCATCGTTTTCACCTCTTCTCCCCACCCCCTAGCACCACCACAGTCATCATCTTGGTCCATGAGATCCTTAGTACCTTCCGTATAAACTTGGTCTCAAAAGCTTAAATATCTTTCCTCCTCTTTCTCCAGTGCTCAGGCTTCACATTTATAAGTCATCACTGGCCAGACAAAGGCTTTCATCAGTCATAAGTTGGTAATGGTGCTTGTTTCTTTAGAGCTTTGTCAACTTGACCATCACCACCATTAACACAGCCATTCTTCAATTAATTTTCAGTCTTTGTTTGTTAATCTACATTAATCACTATATTCTTAGTGAAAACATAATTCAATGTTTTTCAAATGATACAATAGTTGTAGACTTATGACTTTTGAGCAGTTTTATTAAATAATACATGTAAAACTATGAAAAGTGTCCACTCCTTAAAAACAGAAACTGCACATTTGAAGTAATCAACAAATATTATATTTCACATACTTTCCAGGTGGGTTTACCAAATTAGACATCTCTTAAAGCAGTGATAAATAATGGTTCAATTCCTAATTAGAATAAACCTTTTTTAACACTCAAGTTTTGAGTTTTATGTTTACACAGTTTTAAGTGAAGCTAATTATTGTATAGACACATTGAAAGCATGGAAGTTAAGTGATGCACATTTCCTGTGCAATATTTACAAAACTGTAAATACAATGTTTTGTGCAGTCATCTTTTCTTTTTTTTACCTGTTTCAGGCAGCCTACTATCACAGCATGAGTTAACATTCCTTACTTCACATTTTGAATATTCTTTCAACCTGTAAGGCTCCTAATTAACAGCACGCAACAGGAAAATTAATAAATAAAGATGTATGACGTGTGTACTATTTAAAGAATACTCCGCCAATTCGTTTGAAGAACCTTGTTAAATAAAAATGAATGTGTAACTACACACACAGACACACACACAGTGTAACCTCAATGTAATCAAACTAAAATATTTAGAGCAACAATATTCAGAGTGGTGTAATGTATATGTTAACTGTTGCATTAAATGGTTTTTGTTATATAAAAGCGTTAAACTGATCTATTTAACCTAAAGTGCTTAGATACAGAGCAAGTTGTCCTACATATTTAACCCATCAATGAAACACACATACTGTATTTGCACTAATAAAATAAGGAGACCTATGCTAAGCAATGGGCAGCAATAGGGGTTATGTGTCTTGCATATATACAGTACACATGCCAGAAACTTGGTATATCAAAAAAATTAAATTGTGCAGACAGCCTTTAATAATATAAAAAAGAAGAATGAGGAATGTGCATTGTAGATTCAAACTATAATGAACAATCCATTAGGTCTAAGAGTTTCAATTGGGTTTAAATCTAAATGTTAAATATACAGAGATGTTATTATTTACTTTACCTGGTTTGTTTTATTCAGTGTGCATTGGCAACAAATCAGATAACACAGCATGCAATCCATTGCACATTGCTCTGCAAATATAATTTATATTTAATATTAAATTAAATTGAGGTTAAATGCACTTTACTGGGTTATAGAACATATTTAATTCAGCAAGATTGTCTAAAGTGAGGACCCAAAGCTCATGATTTGGTAACTTTGATGTGAAGAAACCTGTCCCTGACCTAAAAGAAACATCTGGGATGAATTGAAATGTCTTTATTTGGGCCAGACTTTAGATTCAACATTAGAGCTTAACTTCACAAACACACTTTTGTTTGAATGAGTGAACACATTTATTTACATAATATAATTTATGTGTGGTCTTTCCCTTATTTTATTGCCTATGGTTTTGAAAACTAACAAACGCAATGATGAAAATGTGTTCACGTACTTCAGGCTAAAAGTATGTACAGTATGTTAACCATCATTATACTGTGTTAAGGATAATTGAGATTTATACATTCTAAATCTAAATACATTCTTTATACAAAATTACATTCTAATATGATTGCATGTAAGAAAATGAATTACAGATTCACTATTTGTTAATACTAATAATAACCTACTGTAGTGCTGCTTTAAGACAGTTCTATATTGTAAAAAGCACAATAACAATTAAGCTATTAATCAGTATTAATCAGTAAAAACTATTTTTGGTTAAAAGGTTATTTTGGTTTTATACATTTTTTTATTATTAACATTAATAATAACTTGAGATAAAATAATAATAATAATAATAATAATAATAATAATAATAATAAAATAAATACAATAAAATAAATAAAAAAATTAAAAAAACATCTGACTGGTAGCTGTCAATCTTCAACATTCCATACAGAAATTATACTAAGCTTCCCAGAAAGGTGTTAGGTGAGCAGATGGAGTAGTTTTACTCTTCAACAGGTGTCGGGAAACGGTGCTGGCAGAACAGTGTGTGCCAGGTGTGTGGCAGATGACTCAGTAAAAAAGTAACAAGTACAGAAATGAGATCTCCACAGTGTCCGAGGTCAATTCATTATTCAGAGTGCTAACATGATATGTACGCTGTAATGCATGCACAGACTACTCTGGCATCCAGAATAAATTGTTGCAGAATATATTGTTTTTCTATTATTTAAAAAATACAAATCAATTCTTGTGTTCCAGGTGTTTCCTTTTTTAACAGCTGGCTTACTAGAAAACAATAGAACAGTTACAGTTTGTAAACCTATTTTGACAGTTAAATTTCACAAAGGAATCAGTTTGCTGTAATGAAATTCGCCTTAATTTACAAAGACTTCTGGGGCAATTAAGTTGCAAAAGTAAAACCTTGTGACAAGTTTGAGTTTGTGGAAGTTTGTCATGCATATCCCCAAACAGCAGCATTACTGATTTGGCTAAAGAGTATATATATAGTCTCATCTTATTATTTTGTTCGCTTAATTCAATACAAGGACTATGGGAGGACAACCAGGACAGGGTGTTAATCTATCGCTGGGAACACTCACTCACACACTCTATATAGGGGACACTGGGAGAAGATGGGGAGAAAATGAAAACTTCACCTACATCTGGATTTAACCCCAGCGCTGAGAGGCGGATGTGCTAACCTCTACACCACTGTGCTGCTCCAGATATTAAATAAACCTTTTAAACTTTTATTTGTCTTTCTTAAATAATTAAATGCCCGTAACACTCTGATGGCAGCATTAAAGTAGAAAGAAACTCTTAGAGCTGATCTCCTTTAAGTGTGGTGAAAAATAATGGCAACATTACAAAGGGTAAATGCCTATTTTCCACCAACGTCACATTGCACCACAGACTGTCCAGGAGGTGGCAGATGCTTTAATCCGGGTCTGGGAGGAGATCCCTCAGGAGACCATCCGCCACCTCATCAGGTGCATGCCCAGGCATTGTAGGGAGGTCATATAGGCACATGGAGGCCACAAACACACAATACTGAGTCTCATTTTGTCCTGTTTTAAGGACATAACATCAAAGTTGGATCAGCCTGTAGTGTGTTTATTCACTTTAATTTTGTGTGTGACTCGAAATCCAGGCCTCCATAGGTTCATAAATTTGATTTTCATTGATGATTTTTGTGTGATTTTGTTGTCAGCACATTCAACTTTGTACAGAACAAAGTATTTAATGAGAATATTTCATTCATTCAGATCTAGGATGTGTTATTTGAGTGTTGTATATTTCTGTATCTGCTCCCTCTTACTTGTACTCTGATTTCCAATGATACACCCTGACTAGTTCACTGCTCTCTAGTAATTAAAGTTGCCTGGTGATTAAACCGTGATGCTAATTCTCACTCCATATTGTTCACCATTGTTACATGGTGGAATGCCTTTCCAACTCTGTGCATAATGCTGAAACATTAAGCATCTTTAAAAAAAAAAACTCTAAACACGTTTCTTCAGAATTATTATTTTTTAAAAATCCCTTATTTGAAAAAATGTATGACTTTAATTGGCTTATGATCATGATTGATAATATTGCAGTTCAGCTAGTTCCTCTTTCCAATTACTGACTTGTTCTCTCACTTTCTAAGTTCATTCATTCATTATCTTTTGCTTAATTCTCTACTAGGGTTGTGGGATGTTCCCCATGCCATTCTAGGAAGAAAGTATTGGGCGCTGGGCAGATACACCCAGGAGAGGGTGCCAATCTATTGCTGGGCACACAATCACTCACACAGACACACTCTATATTGGGCAATTTAAAGCACTCAATTTACCCTGAAACCATGAGCATCCTACTGTTTTAATATTTTAGACTAGGTCCTTAAGAATAGGCCATATAAATGCCACAGCAAACACAGTCAAATAATTTATATGATGTATTTATATTCTATCTATGACTGTACAGGATGCAGAAATGCAATGATGAATTTGATGATAAGTTTTGATCAGCAACAGCTGGCACATAGCCTTGATCTCAACTTGCTAAACACCTCTGAAATTAATTGGAATGCTGATTAGATTTGCTTCTTCACCATGTTCATGCTGGTCTTAAAACATTTACTATTTATAAGGTTTGACGATGGTACAGAATCTTTGTAAAATATTAATGTTAAAAAATGTGATGATTTGAGTGTCATTTCTGCAGAATGGTACATGGAGTTTAAATAACCCCTATGTGGACAATGTTTTAAAGCTCACTGTAAACCATTCACACTTTTCTCTCGCTAAACAACAGCACTGACTGTAATCCACACTCAGCACTCAAAGTGATGTTAAAAAAGATAAGATAGCCGGGTGCCAAAATTACCCTATCCAGATGGCTTAGAAGCTTTTATGGTAGTGTAAATTGAAACAGATTAGCGTGATAGCCTGAGGAAAGTTGAAAAGTTTAACAGTCCATGTGAAGCAATACTGAGGTTTTTCTGTCTACTAATAATTACAATGTATTTTAATGTCAATGCACAGGCATATGAGGGACATTAAAATAAGAGTTTTTTTTTTATTTGTTTGATGCCAGATTCAATTTAAGGTTAACATTCTGTAACCTTTTTTTTTTCATTAATTAATTTAATGTGTCCCCAGACACATGGTCAAGCTTGGAAGGCCTTCTTTACACTTCCCTATAAAAGGGTCTTTCCCAAAATACATGATATGCACAACATTACTGAAATACACCTCAGTGTATTCAGTAAATTCTTATTTATTGAATTTGTGGGTTGTATTCTGTCCTGTGATGCAGTTATATACATTTATGCACCTAGCCATGTATTTGGGACTACTGTATGCTATTAATCTTGATTGCTGACATCACTTTTCTGTTAAACATGAGTATGACCCGGTGCACAATGCATAGTCCATGAAGACAAGACAGGGTTAAACTGTATTTGAGTAGAGAGAGCGCTAAACTTAAGCCAATCAAAAACCTCTAGGATGAAATACTGCACAAATCGTGGCCCCATTATCCAACATCAGTGCCTGACCTCACTTGCGAAACTTACTATAAACATACTTCTAAAACTTTGTGTGCGCACCTCACCAGTGTGTGTGTGTGTGTGTGTGTTTCACTGCACAGATGGGTTAAATTTGGAAAACATATTTCTGCGTGTCAGCACAGTAGACAAAATGGATCACTCAATTTCCAGTGCTAAATTCGGTTTTCCAGTGCTAAATTCAGTCTTTTTTAAAGATAAACATTTTCTTTATCTTTTCCATGTGACTGCACTTACAGCAATTTCTTTAAAATATTTTTTTATGTATTTTTTGTCTGTAACAGACATAAGGAGAAAAAATGTTGAATTTTATTGTTCATGCCTGCTTTGACAATTGACGTTGGATAGAGATCCTCACTTTGTTTCAACACCTTTGTCTTACCTCAGCTAGGAAATACACAGTTGAATTTATCATACTGCTTTAAGAGCCATCCTATAGCAGTGCATCCATGGTTGCAATCTATGACATTTTAAATTTGACATTTCAAAATGGGGCCGTCCAAGTTAAGGTTATTAAGAGCCCCTCTGTTCCAGGTTATTCAGCATGTAATGAATCTTTTTGTAAGGGAGTTGGCTATTCTGAAGATTCCACAAAGTCATTTTCCAGTAAGGACCTTCGTCTCCTCCACACCATGGTGATGTCCGATTCCTCCAAGTGAACCCTTCCTTGTGACTCAGTATGGAATTCTGAAACGTCCTCTTTGGCAGTCAGTAGTTCATTTGTTCTTTTTGTTTTTGTCAGTCAGCGAAATGATTCTCAGTTTTTTTTGTGCATGTTACCACAGTGCATGTAACTCCAGTGCCTTTGACCAGCCCTCATGCACTTAAAGCAATTTTGACAATTCCTGTGGTGCCCCCAGTGCCTTTGACCAGCCTGTTAGCGCCTGGAGCAAATGAGAGGTGGGAATGGGTGCATGGACCAACCTCAGGGTGAGCTGTAGGACAAGCTCACAAGCATTCCAGAGGGGAAGCCCACTAGCACTCCAGAGGGCAAGCCCACCACCCACACTCCCTGTTCTTTTCACAAAACCTGTCTCTTTTAATTTGGCCCCTGGACTGTAGTTTAATTCGATGTTTTGATTTTGAGGAGGAACACTGGTAGGTGGTAAATAAATACTTCTTTCAGTTCAAACTGGCAGACTTTTGCTACACATCCTTTGTCTGTTTACCCATTTCAGCATTCCAGTCCTCATTCTCACACATCCAGTGGCAGCACATCGCACATGACACATGCTGGTTATTAAAACTCATGTTTTTGCGTAAATAGAGTGAGCTTATTTTTTCTTTTATTTTTAGGAAGACAGCCCAGCCCTAATTCTGATATGTTTTGGATATTTATTTATTTAAATTAGTAGCCTAGAGTTTTGCCTGCTTTTAATTTTTGTTATAAATTTTAGCTTTTAAGTCATTACATTTACATTACCTTAGTCATTTAGCTTGCGCTTTAATGCAAAGTGACTTACAAGGAGGAAGAACAACAAAAGTAAGTAAGTTGAGGAGAAACCAACTAAACTTCGCTATTTAAGTTTATAGTACTGAAGATTAGATTTATTCTACGTATTTTTATTCTGGCCCACAATGAGTAAATCTATATCTGGGCTTATGATATGTAAATCTATAATTTGTAAGTAAAGGTTTGTAACTAAACTCTATGTACAAACATTACTAACAAATAGTGGAAGTGCATTTCCTGAAGAAAATGGGAGTGTGATTGTAGTTTGGCCGTAAGAGACGTTGGGGACAACTTAATCGGAGAGGAGTTGGACCGAGCTACTCCACTTTGAAAATCAGATTTTTCCCATAGATATTGAACTAAGCCAACTTTGAAGAGTGATCAGAGTGAATAGTGATCACTCTGTGAAGTTATACAAAAATCACCACAATGCAACGTGAATTTTGGCTCGGTTAAACATAATAAATAAATAATAAAATTGGTTAACAATAGTCTGATTGCCATATATGGCAATCACACTATTGAGTAGTGCTTTAGATGGACTCCTGTGTTGAGCAAACAAAACTATTACCGGTGCTGAGGACAGTTGCTGAGTCTCTCCTATTCTGTCTGCACCATCAAATCCATCCCGTCGCCTCATGTGACATGGCCTGCCAGACGCCATGAGTTTAAAGAGTTTATGGAAAAGCGTTTGATTTTCCTTACAAGTCTGACAGTCTGATGGCCCTTTAATATAACATAGTATTTTACACTGATTTTTTACATTATGTTAGATAGAGGTTTACAGCAAGCATTTGTTAAACTTTTGTGCACATTGTATGGTGATTATTACAGATTTACAGCATAATGAATTTGAATGCATTTATGCAGCCCTTCTGACTTCCCGTGTTATTACAACCATTGTAACTCTTTTTATAAGTGAGAAGAGTTGCTAGTTACATTCCACTTCAAACATGTTTAGATTTGTGCCAGGACCACGATTATAAGTGTTTTGCACTACGTCTTTAAGTCTCACTATTCGGTTGTTTATTACTGGTTTTATGTTTATATTTATTATTCAGCTTATAATGTCCATACGCATTACCTATAATTCTCTATAATAATATTCTACTATGTCTATTATTTATCAAATGACCAAATGCAATTCGAAGTGCATTCTAAGAGTTTTTACTTCTAATTGTAAAACCGATTCTCCCCAACCGATTCGGTCCGGAACCTTGGTTTCACAATAGACTCCTACCTTAAACTCTCTGATAATGTTATCAAAACCGCCCGTTCCTGCAGATTCCTTCTTTACAACATAAGGAAGATCAGACCCTTCTTGACTGAACATGCGACCCAACTGCTTGTTCAAGCCCTAGTCCTATCCCGGATTGATTATTGTAATGCGCTACTTGCCGGTATCCCAGCTTCCACAATCAGACCTCTTCAAGTAATTCAAAACTCTGCAGCCCGACTTGTGTTTAACCAGCCCAAGCGAACTCATGTCACTCCATTACTCATTTTCCTCCATTGGCTTCCTGTAGCTGCTCGCATTCAGTACAAGTCACTGACTCTGGCCTACAGAACCATTTCTGGATCTTCCACCTCCTAGCTTCACTCTATCTTTTCAAAATACACTCCGACTCGTTCACTTCGCTCCGGTGATGATTAATTCCGCCTGGCGATTCCACCTCAACGAGGAGCTCATTCTCAATCCATGGCGTTCACAACTGCAAAATGGTGGAACGATCTTCCCATCTCTGTCCGTAAGGCAATATCACTAAGCAGTTTTAATAAACTACTAAAGACGCATCTCTTTAACAAATACCTGTTGTAAAAAAAAGGGGGGGGGGGGCAGCGTCAAATGACAATCAAGTTTGATGAATTTACAGTATAGTTGGTTTTCTGCATAGCTTCTGACTTGTAATGTTCTCATTTGGATAATAGCGTCTGCTAAATGACAATGTAAATGTAATGTAAATGTAAAACGTGTTAAAACAAAGCCTATAATAATGTTTGGTAATAGAATGTTTAGTATAAATATCCACATTCTTTTATCTATTTAAGGCATGTCATCAGAACGAGACGTGTATGATTAAGTGTGTTGACGTGTCCGGTGTCTTCTATTTTCTGCAGAAAGACATTTCAGTCTAACAGAGTCTGACACTGTCTTTCACCCTGCCTGTGTTAACTGTTCTCTTTTACAGCATCAGTCAGCTTGCTTTGATGGCCTCCCCTGCTTACCTTATGCATATCATTAAAATTATTTCACTTGTGCCAGGTGTTGTCTGTTTATGCATGAAGATTAATTAGTAGGAGGTAGGAGGTTTGCAAGTTTTTCTTGGAAAACATATTTCTAAGTGTTACTTAAAAAAACTGTTCTTAAAAAATACAGTGACTTAAAAGCAATATATTATGATTTGCCAATTTGGACAAAGCACAGTAAGAAGGACAAGGTATATAAGACGACACAATGACAGGTTGAGGTGTGTGTGTGAGCGTATGTGTTCTGGAAGGGTTATAGGGATAGTGCAGGGCACTCCATTCATTATCATACAAAGGGAAATACAGCAAGCCAAATGAAAACAAATGTAATTATTCCTCTCTCCCATATTTGCACCACTCTCTCTTGCTCCAAATTCAATACAGTGCCAAGAGAGTAGCTGAAACCTACATGGCAGAGGCTAGTGTTACCTCGCTAGGTTTTATATTTTGTACAAAATATCACAGCACTTCATCTGTGATATTAAATGCAATAATTGTTTTAAATATTTGATTTATTTTAAGTTTTAAACAATATCTGGCAATATATCATACCAGGTACCAGTATGAAGATACCTGACATTTTACACATGGCTGTTTAGGTGTAAGAAAAATGGTGTCATGTGAATATTATAAATAAGCCAAGCCAATTCATAAAGAATGTGGTTCATTCATAAAGAATGTTTCTTGATGAATGGTGAAATAAAGCAATGGTATTGTTCTTACAATTACTCCAGTGAAGTCCAATCAGTCACCTTCAATAGATGCCAGTTGCAGATAAAATTGAGAAATTAAACCAGCAGCAAGAAACAAGCTGATACAAAAGGTAAAAGGTCTAATGGGGGGTGAGACACAGTGTCAAACGCACCCCATAATCTGCCAGCCAATTACCATAAAAAACTACAGTAATGGCCAAAAGTTTTGAGAATGGTACAAATATTAATTTTTACAAAGTCTACTGCTTCAGTTTTTATAATGGCAATTTGCATATACTCCAGAATGTTATAAAGAGTGATCAGCTTAACAGCAATTAATTGCAAAGTCAATATTTGCCTAGAAAATGAACACATTTCAACTTCATTGCAGCCCTGCCTTAAAAGTACCAGCTAACATCGTTTCAGTGATTGCTCCATTAACACAGGTGTGGGTTTTCATGAGGACAGGGCTGGAGATCAATCTGTCATGATTATGTAAGAATGACACCACTGGACACTTTAAAAGGAGGCTGCTGCTTGGCATCATTGTTTCTCTTCTGTTAACCATTGTTATCTCTAAAGAAACACGTGCAGTCATCATTGCACTGCACAAAAATAGCCTAACAGGGAAGAGTATCGCAGCTAGAAAGATTGCACGTCAGTCAACAATCTATCGATTTATCAAGAACTTCAAGGAGAGAGGTTCCATTGTTGCCAAAAAAGGCTCCAGGGCGCCCAAGAAGGACCAGCAAGCGCCAGAACTGTCTCTTAAAAGTGTTTAAGCTGTGGGATCGGGCCACCAGCAGTGCAGAGCTTGCTCAGGAATGGCAGCAGGCAGGTGTAAGTGCATCTGCACGCACTGCAAGGTGGAGACTCTTGGAGCAAGGCCTGGTCTCAAGGAGGGCAGCAAAGAAGTCACTTCGCTCCAGAAAAAACATCAGGAACAGACGATGTTTGGGACATCAGGAAAACAGATTATTCGGAGAAGACGAGGTGTAAAGCATCCTGCCAATTGTAAAGCATCCTGAAACCATTTATGTGTGGGGTTGCTTCTCAGCTAAGGGAATCGGCTCGCTCACAGTCTTGCCTAAAAACACAGCCATAAATAAAGAATGGTACCAGAAAGTCCTCTGAGAGCAACTTCTCCCAACCATCCAAAAGCAGTTTGGTGATCAACAATGCCTTTTCCAGCATGATGGAGCACCTTGCCATAAAGCAAAGGTGACAACTACATGACTCAGGGAACAAAAATAGAGATTTTGGGTCCATGGCCTGGAAACTCCCCAGATCTTAATCCCATTTAGAACTTGTGGTCAATCAAGAGATGGGTGGACAAACAAAAACCTACAAATTTTGACAAAATGCAAGCATTGATTGTGCAAGAATGGACTGCTATCAGTCAGTATTTGGTCCAGAAGTTGATTGAGAGCATGCCAGGGAGAATTACAGAGGTCCTGAAGAAGGGTCAACACTGCAAATATTGACTTGCTGCATTAACTCATTCTAACTGTCAATAAAAGCTTTTGTTACTCATAATATGCTTGCAATTATATTTCTGTATGTGATAAAAATATCTGACAAACACACATAAAAACCAGAGGGCAGCAGATCATGTGACAATATAGTTTGTCTCATTCTCAAAACTTTTGGCCATGACTGTACATTTAATATGTAGCTATTGAAGTAAATAATACCACATTTGCCATAAACTGGCCCCTAAATGTCAGGTGTATTAACAGGACCATCCTCCCACATCTCTGGTCACTCAAAAACCATGACATAAAATAAACAATATGTCCTCTCTGGACCACCATACAAGTAAATTAGTCACAACCAAATTAGCAAAAAACAATGAACAAACTACAAAAACACATGATAATAATAATAAATAGACAAACACAGTGCATGTGTCATGAGTGACCAAAATATAAACAACAAGACAAACACGAAGCAGCAGCCATAAAAATGCCCTGTAAGCTCCTTATTGTAACATTACTGCCTCAAAGAATCTGTCAGAAATCTGTTCTGGCGGAGCCGTCGTTGATGGACTTTAATTCCAGTTAATAAAAGTACCTGACACGGCTCCGCCTAACGAGTGTGTGCCCTTTAAAAGTGGGAACATTAAAAGCTGCAGGGAGAGAGACCAACCAATAGCTGGTAGGACGGTGGACATGGCACACGTGGTGGAAAATAATGATGTTAAAGCCTGGTGTATTTCAAACCTATTTGTTGAAGTAAAATCATGTCTACAGTCCTCATTCCTTCCACCCCCGTTACATTCAGGTGCGAAAACCGGAAGGACGCATACATTCCGAGAACATCACCTGTGAGCTGTGCGGGTACGTTGTTCAGCAGTGATGCACGCCCCGACCCAGGCGTTCGCGAAGCGCAAAACGGGGCGGATGGGGCAAGTGGAGGTTCCAGCGACCGGATTTGGAGTGAAAGATGCCGGGGTGTGTCGCTCGCCGCAGGAAACGTGGAAGGCACCTGCCGCCGTACTGCGCGGGACATGCTGCTTTTGCGTGGCCATCTGCGCGGATGGACGGAAGAGCCTACACAGACAGGAATGGCACGCATGTGGCCCATCGCTGGATGGATGACATCAGGAGCTCGCAGGCAGACAGGATCCAAGCCACATGCAAGGAGGACGGAAGTCTTTCTCTCTCCGTATTTCCTTGTGGCGGATTGCGCACACCAACGTGGATCCAGAAACTGGATGTGGCAGGATCGCCGTGGCATGGGGGAGAAGGCGGAGCTGTTGCTGATGGATTTTAATTCCAGTTAATGAATGCACCTGACACGGATCCGCCTAATGAGTCTGCGCCCTTGGGAACATCTAAAGCCGCAGAGAGACCGACCACAAGCTGGTGGAACAGTGGACACGGCATGCATGCAGAAAAAAAAATGCTGTTAAAACCCAGTGTTTTTCAAATGCACACATGACGTAGGCAATAAACCTGCTCATTGGGGACAAATCCTGTCCCCGATCCTCATTCTTTCAACCCCCGTTACAAACAGCCTTTAATAAAAAGTGGTAAATCTAACTCAATTAAGTATTATAATTAAGTGTTTTAAAGTCGGCACGGTGGCTTAGTGGTTAGCACGTTCGCCTCTCAGCTCTAGGGATTCCCGGTTCGAATCCCCATCTGGGTGGAGTTTCCATGTTCTCCCCGTGTCTGCGTGGGTTTCCTCCGGGTTCTCCGGTTTCCTCCCACAGTCCAAAAACATGGATCAAGTTAATTGAATTCTCAAAATTGCCCCGCTTAGAGTGTGTCTGTGTGAGTGAGTGTGTGCCCAGCGATGGATTGGCGCCCTGTCCTGGGTCTATCTGCCCAGCGCCCGAGACGTTCTCCCCTAGATGGGCATGGGGAACCCCACCGCGACCCTAATAGAGGATAAGCGGAAGATAATGAATGAATGAATGAATGAATGAATTAATGTTTTGAAGTCAAATTCAACAGCTTCTGCACACCGCTGTAGTGAATGCAAAGTAGTTTCTGCAGAAACAGTAGATTGATATAGATGATCACTATTGTTCTGTGTAACATGTGAAAGCTGCTATTGAACTCTGTATGTGATGCTGCAACCTTTGACGTTTGAAATTCAGTATTCAGAGGTGATTCTCAGCTTGAAATGATGAGAAAGCACAGGTCAATAAGTCATTAATAAACAGGGGAATTGGGAAAGGTGTATTCTTTCTTACAACTCATCTCTCAGAGGCACCTGGGTATGCTGCATTGCTTCTACAAACTGTCAGAAGGTCATGAAATGTGAAGTGAGAGGAAATTCCAGTAGAGCATTCTATATGATAGTCATCAACTGAAGAAATTTGACAGACCCACTTAAACCCAGTGTACATCGGTCTTTACACTTTCATTAAACACAATTTCAACAATTTTTTGGGGATGGGGGTGTATACAGTAGAATAAAATCTGCAAAATGGCCATGTGATGAAGTAAACAATGAAAAATAGATGCTTAACCAAATTTTCTGTTACGGTTCCCCCAGGAACCGGTTGGAGTGGGTGGATCCGCTACTCGTAACGACGTAGTCGGGGGCAGGGATTTGTTGCCAACAATAAAGTTTATTTTAGCCACACATACAGTACAACAGTCCTTCGGAAACCAAACATTAAATGACAAAACACAGGGGATGCGGAGCTGGGGTCTGACGTCACCGCGTAGTCGGCGTCAGAACGTCAGCGGGGTCGTATTCCAATCCGCCGGCACGCACAGGACGGAGTGTGGCTAAACAGGCAACGGGAGTTGGCGGTGAACTGTAACACAAGGTCATAAATATAGAACAACAAGACGAGGCGATCAGGATGAGGTGCAACAGGGTCGAGGCGAAACAGGGCGAGGCGAGAACAGGACGAAAACCGGAGACAGGGGGTGTGAGCCAGAGTGGACGAGGCGTAGCGAGGGTAGGTGCACGAACCAAGACCAACTAGCCCAGAGTGACGGGAGTGAGCTTCCTAAATAGGGACAGTGATCAGGGAACCAGGTGTGCATAATTACAGGGGCGTGAACACAAGACAAACCCACACCATGTGACCAAAACAAACCGGAATACACAGAACACGTGACCATAACAAAACATGACATACCATAACAAACGCAAGACAGGGCTTTACAAACAAACGTGATCAAGAACCAGGACATAAACAAAGCATACAGGGGCGTGGAGACCAACTGGATAAGGGGCGGAGCTACCCAGGGAGCACCACCCCTCCGTGACACACCATAACATTTTCAGATTTTAAGACTATATTTGGTACCTGCCTCTGGTTTCAGTCTCAGCATTCTCACAAAAACAGGAAGACAAAAAAATTTTAAAAAGAAAAAAAGAAAAAGAAAAACATTATAAAAGCTTTAAAATGCATGTAGATGTATATTGTACTCAATACTGTTTTTACAAAACAATCGTGCAAGGCA
Source organism: Corydoras maculifer (assembly GCA_019802435.1). Classification (NCBI taxonomy): domain Eukaryota; kingdom Metazoa; phylum Chordata; class Actinopteri; order Siluriformes; family Callichthyidae; genus Corydoras; species Corydoras maculifer. Next base: position 711,064 of record JAFMOD010000320.1, read on the forward strand.
AGGTCGGCTAAATTTGTTGATCAACTTGATTGGCTTTCACAGTGTTTTGCCAATCAAGGCACTCTCAACAGTGACACAGACATGATCCAATGCCTTTTAGAAATGTTTCCGAAAAAGGTGGATCTAGAGGTAAGTCCACCTTACAATAGATTGTCATAATAGATCTTGTCCCAATACATGTTATTATTGTGTAGTCACAGCATGAAATCCTTCTGTTTTTTTACACAGTTTGTTAAATTATTTAGCTCCAGCTGCCAAAATGATGCCTTTTTACATATTCAACACACCCACCTCTCTGCTAGCCAAAGCGACTTATTCAAAGCCATGCTCACATTTACTCAGCGAGCGAGGCATGATTTACAGCTCTGTGCCACCCAGACTCTCTATGACATCACGTGTTTCAACAGTGCATGATGGGCAACACAATCAAAACAGCCACAAAGCCAATGCATGGCGGGATGTCGATAACATTTTTGTTCATTACTCCTCTTACACAATCCACTGAGAGAAGTAACTACTGCTAAATCTTTGTTCTTCCAGTCCAAGGTAACATGCATCTCAGATAGTCACACATTATTTATTACATTTAACAGTTTACTTAGTCCACCTTCTCCTCTTCCCCAACACCTCTGTCAGCCGATGTCGATGCAACCTTCTTCACGGAGAGATCAGCAAAAGTCTTTCATGTTTATTACTCAAAACAAACTCTTTGATCTCAATCACAGTCTGGTTTTAGGTGTGGTCACTCCACTGATACAGCATTGCTTTCTGTGGTTGACTTACTTAAATCTGCCAAAGCAAATTCTTAATAACATGTCCTCATCCTGCTGGACTTCTCGACAGTAAATCACCAGATTCTACAGTCCACTCTATTCAAACTGGGTTTCTCTGATATGACACTTGAATGGTTTTGATCCTATCTACCAGGAGGGACCTTCAAAGGTTTATGGAATGTGGATGTTTCTAACTCACCAAGTACTCTTACCACTGCTATGCTGATGACGCTCAGCTTCATTTGTCTTTTGCCCCTGAAGACACTTGATATAACACTTTTCCTTAACTACTGACTTGCGTTGTTTTCTCATTTGTAAGTTGCAATGGAAAAAGCATCTGCTAAATTCGTAAATGTAAATGTGGCTCTTGCAAACCATGTGCAGGGTTGGTAAAATAATGCTGTTGGTGTTGAAGGTGTGACTGTAAGCCACAGGTGTGAAGAAAGTGAACAGAATAGAACAAAAAAAGATGCTACTCTCGCTAATAAGTAATTATAGGTTTGAGTTTTGTGTTCATAAGTGTGCATTTTAGTAACAGTGGTAAACATGTGCAAATGCAACATCGATAATGATGAATACTGTGGAACCCTATGCAGAGGATGAAACAATATCTTAATAAGTTACACTTTATCATTCAGGGATTTGATAGATACCTAGACAATATTGTTGTGCTTACTGTAAAGTTTGATGAAGGATGAATACTAAATTATAAAAGGTCACATTTCATTGTTGGTCCTATGGTTCTAGTGATCATCATAATTTTGCAGCCTATACTGCCACTTCACTGAACCATATGCCTTATTTGTATGACATCTGATGTATGGGAATGCTGTACTAACTGAGGGTTTTACAATAAAAACAAGTGTGGTAAACTAGGGTCCCCTAGTAAGATAGTTTGGTATGCAAGGTGTGCATATTCCCTGAGCTAATTCATTCATTCATTATCTTCCACTTTATCCTCTATTAGGGTCGCGGTGGGATTCCCCATGCCCATCCAGGGGAGAACGTCTCCGGCGCTGGGCAGATAGATCCAGGACAGGGCGCCAATCCATCGCTGGGCACACACTCACTCACACAGACACACTCTATATGGGGCAATTTTGAGAATTCAATTGACTTGATCCATGTTTTTGGACTGTGGGAGGAAACCAGAGAACCCAGCGGAAACCCACGCAGACAAGGGGAGAACAAGGAAACTCCACACAGATGGGGATTCGAACCGGGAATCCCTAGCGCTGAGAAGCAAACGTGCTAACCACTAAGCCCGAGCTAATTCATAATGTTTTTTTATTATATTTGTTTTATGTATTTGAATAATCCTTTAAAAATTTGTCGCTTGTGGTTCGGTCTCAAGTGACTAGGTCGAGCATGCCCACATGTTTTTACCAACATGTGTTCCGTAACAAAAAAGCTTTGAAACCCAGGCCGTCCTCTCAATATAATTAGCTTTTCTTACCCATTATGGCCGGACACACCATTTGCACACAATATCCAACCCACAGCTGTCCCCAATTAGGAACTCAATTGTCTGCCGGCTCTTCAGGACATGCCACTAACTTCCAAAGGTCAAGCAAGTCCAATACAGTGATTTCCACTCTCCTTTAATCTCTTACAATGGTTTACAGGGACAGGTGAATAACCCTAGACGGTGAATGCACAGTCGCCTAAACCTTTTGCTATCAGACATGGTGCCCTCCACCCCCTCATTCTTTTCCAGTTCTGCATGAGTGAACCAGCTGATTTAATGACCTCACTCCGACAAGCCATGACAAGGGACAGATAGAGAGGATGCAGGATGAAAGAAATGAATTAACCAAACAAGAACAAGGTGTCACCTCCTGGTTCTCCTGCAAGGCTCATTACTGTTCACGGTTATTTACAGCTTTCCACCTTCTCTATACATTCACTGCTCTTTCATTCATCCAGCTGCTGTACTGTAATGTTTGTGCTCCAGGTGTCAGTGTATCTTAAATTTCCATTTCTCTTGTGATATAGCATTTTATTTGGACTGTCCTTCAAAATACCTGCCAGATTCGCAGGTTTCATTTCAAGCTCTCTTTTCTCTTAGTCATTCTCACTCAAAATCTCTACAAACTCATTTTTATATTAAATATAAAGAGCATAGTCACATAAAATACTCAAAAAGTGTAGTGTTTAGTTTCAGGATTAAATAAACAATGCATGTGCATTCTCATTCATGGCAAAATGTCAACAACATTATTATGACAAAATGCTCCTTGGAAATTATGTAATGACAGACCTTACCTCACACTGTCTGAAAAGCACACACTGAAAATGTAATCTGACCAAAACAGTATAGATTCACCTGGCGACAAAGATATGCTCTATTCATATACAACATTCAAAAAAATACCATAGATTTAATTAGTACACAATTATGTGCTGCTTGGAAAATCTGAAACTGATAAACTTTTACTCAAACAAGCAATTAGCAACTTAAGGCCTAAAAACACTCCATAGCAGACATGCTTAGAGACAGTTGGAAATAGGGTATGTTCTGTAGTCTGTGCTCCACACTTTCTTGTTCAATGTCTGGGTTGTTTTCCACCATCGTATCATTAAACAAATAAACCTTTATTTTATTGGTTACAAGTTTTACCAACGCAGGAACACAGCCTCTATGCTTACCTTTATTGTGCCCTGGCTATGTAGTTATACATTTTAAAGTGCAGGGCCAAATGCAAGGGTAATAAGAGTTATCACAGCTGGTGTACACCCTTAAATGGCACAATGTCACAGTGTTATGTAAACGACTTAACCTTAACTGGACCATTATAATTAACATTTTGCAAAAAAAAGTGGCATCTTGGCCTGTGATGAATTCTCAAAAACTCAAAATCTTGTCAATTTGCTAATTTAATTGCTTAATTACCAGTGTTTTATGACTTGACATTTTCTCTGTATGTCTACAGGCTTTGCCAAAGCCCATCTAGTACTTCAGTGCTTATCCATTTCCATTTAACTAGGTCATCTTAAATATCCTCCTCCTTGGATCACCACCTTACTGTGGTGGAGGAGTTTGCATGCCTGAATGATCTTAGGAGCTATGTTGTCTGGGGCAAAAAGCCCCTGGCAGGGTCTTCCAAGGCAAATTGGTCCTAGGTGACAGGCCAGACAAAGAGTGGTCCACAAAAAAACCCTATTAAAAGAAACACCAGAAATACGTGTACCCTGCCCGATTTAGGGTTATCGGGGCCCCACCCTGGAGCCAGGCCCGGGAATGGGGTTCGTCAGCGAGCGTCTCGTGGTCGGGCACTTTCCCATGTTGCCCGGCCGGGCCCAGCCCGAAGAAGTTAGATGGGTTCCCCCTCAAATGGGATCACCAGGGGGATGGTAATAGGGGTTCGATGCAGTGTGGATTGGGCAGTGGCCGGGGGCATGGGCCTGGGTGTCGCGATCCTCGGTTGCTGAAATGGGCTTTCGGAACTTGGAATGTCACTTCACTGGAAGGGAAGGAGCCTGAGCTTGTGTGGGAGGTTGAGAGATACAGGCTAGATATAGTCGGTCTCACCTCAATGCACGGCTCGGGTTCTGGGTCCAATCTCCTTGAGAGGGGCCGGACTCTGTTCTTTTCTGGAGTTGCCCATGGCGAGAGCTGTCGGGCAGGTGTGGGCTTTCTCGTGGCCCCCCGGCTTGAAGCGTGCTTGTTGGGGTTTTTTCCGGTGGACGAGAGGGTAGCGTCCCTACGCCTTCGGGTTGGGGAATGGGTACTGACTGTTGTCTGCGCTTATGCGCCAAATGGCAGTTTAGAGTACCCAGCCTTCTTGGAGTCTGTGGGGGGGTACTAGAAAATGCTCCCCCTGGAGACTCTGTAGTCCTACTGGGGGACTTCAACGCTCACGTGGGCAATGACAGTGAGACCTGGAGAGGTGTGATTGGGAGGAACGGCCACTCTGATCTGAACCCGAGTGGTGTTCAGTTGTTGGACTTCTGTGGAAATCACGGTTTGCCCATCACGAACACCATTTTCGAGCACAAGGGTGTCCATAAGTGCACATGCCGCCAGGATGCACTAGGCCGCAGTTCAATGATCGACTTTGTAGTTGTGTCATTGGACTTGCGGCCATGTGTCTTGGACACTCGGGTGAAGAGAGGAGCTGAGCTGTCAACTGATCACCACCTGGTGGTGAGCTGGATCAGATGGCGGGGGAAGATGCTGGTCAGACCAGGCAGACCTAAACGTATAGTGAGGGTTCCGGGGGATGAAAGGAGCCAGTTGAGTTGGTTCGGGCATCTGGTAAGGATGCCTCCTGGGCGCCTTTCTAGGGAGGTGTTCCAGGCAAGTCCAGCTGGGAGGAGACCCCGGGGAAGACCCAGGACATGCTGGAGGGATTATATCTCTCAGCTGGTCTGGGAACGCCTCGGGGTTCCCCCAGTCAAGCTGGTGGAGGTGGCTGGGGCGAGGGAGGTCTGGGTCTCCCTAATTCGGTTGCTGCCCCCGCAACCCGAACCCCAGACAAGCGGAAGATAATGGATGGATGGATCTTAAATATCATTTTAAAATTTGAACATGTGTGCTATTTGATTAAAGAATCCTAAAAAGTGGGCAATAATAGTCCCCCCAAAAGTACGACCTAGGTTTGGCACCCATCCCATAAAAAACAAAATTGGCAAATAAATATTACGTCCCATATTGAATCAATATGATTTGTTCCGTATTTTCAATAAACATTTCTGTCACACATACCAACATTTAATCAACACTAAATCTAACAATAACGCTCTAAATCTAAACTTTCAAAGACCAGCACTGCTCACAAGACTCACACCTTTTAAAAATGTCCACTACACGATACACCACCGGGCCTCCGAAAAGATAAAAAGTTTAAGCAAACTGTAAAACGTGTCGGAAACAACATGTCAGACATGCAACAACCTAGAAAAAGCAAATATCAGTGTTAATCACATAATTCATCCTCCAATCATCTCCTGAGAATGATACTATATGGAACAAGGGCACGGTAGCTCAGTGGTTAGGGCATTGGGCTATCAATATGAAGGTTGGGGGTTCAAATCCCAAGACCAATGAAGTTACCAATGTGGGTCCTTGAGCAAGACCCTTAACCCTCATTGCTCAAGGGATGTTGTGATTAACCCTGTGCTCACCTTGTAAGTCGCTTTGGATAAAAAATAAAAACTTAAAAAAATAAAAGATAAAAACTTCTCTGCACCTTATATCACCTATATCATGTTCATACTATATCATGTATATATTATGCCCTATATTATGTATATATAACGTATATGGTATGCTCATGTCATATCATGTTCATCTACATGTAAATACTTCACATCTCCATGCACCAGTCACTGTTACTGCAGCACTTTATGTAAATAATGTATATATTGCACTTCTGGTTAGATGCTAACTACATTTCATTGGCCCTGTACTTGTACTCTGCACAATGACAATAAAGTTGAATCTAATCTAATCTAATAAAAGCGTCTGCTAAATGATCAAATGTAAATGTACATTATGTCATGATGAAGATTACATATTACACATGGTTGTGATTGTCAGAAGATGCCAGTGCACATAAAGCTTATTTTAGTAAGAATGTTGTGCTTCAATTGATGTCATGTTTTTAAAGCTGAATAATAAACATTTATTTAATACACAGTAGTATTACGTAATATAAATATTATATACTGTATGGACATTTATAAAACAAATCACACCAATTGATTTACAGTTAAGGTTAATAAATAAATATATTTGTTCTACGTATTTTTTTCAAAGACTACAAAAAGCCTTCTGTGTATATTGTGTTAAAATGTTTATATTTTTGTGGAATACTGTATTCAGTAAGCATTACATAAATTTTATTAATATTGTGGTTTAACTGTTTGGATGACCTGATTTCCTTTTAAGTTAAATGAAAACTCTTAATTTAATTTGTTAATTTTTTAAAAGTTCATTGTTGCACATTCCACACACAGATTGCATTTAAGGTTTAATTAGTTGCACTTTATAAGTAAATAAAGCCTTTAAAGCTTTAAATTTGACCAATTGAGTTTTTAATCAGCCCTTATCTAAAAACACCCAGAGGAGCCCTGATGGGTGTCCCAAATTTTCATTTCTGAAAGATGACAACCCTAACTGGACCTTATGTCTATATGTAACTCTTTGAGTTAAGAATATGTTCCTAAAATGTAGCTAATAGGACTGTGTGCTGGTGGGCTTAGCGGAATGAAAAACTCAAATGCATAACAAAGAGTACAATACAAAAGGCAAAATATTAAAAATAATTAAAATGAAACAAACACTCTTACTACTGCACACTAATGCATACCACATATTAGAGGGCCCTACAACTAAAACCACACCTTTACTGAAAAAAATAATAAAAGCTGAGGTACGTGTGGAGCGAGGATATGATGGTCGGAGCCTGTAGACGGTAAACAGACTTAGGATACAAATCTGGTTAAACATAACACCTGCCTGTAATTAATGTGTATAATTATCTCTCCTCCTGTGTTAGAGTAAAAAAGAGTGGAAGAGGGCTGAGAGAGAGATGCTGTTGGTACACCGTTTACATGTACCTGTTAGCAAGCTAAAATACTGTGAAAGTCCAGTACAAGTCGTTTTGTTATAATTTTAGAAAAGATAATGTGATTACATGTGCTATTATTAATTTGAGGCAAAACTATCAATTGTTTTCATTTCTAACATACTATACTACAATACTAGTAAGTCAGTAAATCTTACTCTGCTCCCTTTCTTTAACATAGGGCAGCCAGCAACAGTTTGACCATAACTAAAACAAAACCAGAGATGGTGGCTTATTGACTAATTTTATAAAGAAAAATCTTCCACCAGTCTCACTAAAACAGTCTCTGTATTTAATTTTAATTTAATTTTCAAGTCTTCATTGCTATCAGCAGAAGGAAAATGTTTTCTCTTCTTATATTTTTGAATTAGTTCATATTAAAGGTATATTAAATGTGGATTTAAAATAAAAGTATGAAAAAATGTATAATTTACATACTGTAAGGTGTCATATCAAATAATAAGCAAGTGTGAAATTTGAACAGTTTATTTTAGGATAGTGATGTTTGTGGTGTTCCAATTACAGTTATCCAATTACAGCAAATGTTTGGACCCTCTAAATCATTTGTAATCTCAGAAACCTTTAACAAATATGCAATTAATTTAAAACTTTGAATGTCAACTCTTATCCACACAATCAAGATTTCCCAGTAGCCGTTTTCACAGTTCGGAATGTAATTGCAAAATGACAATTACAAGCCCAGTAATGTTTGCAAATGGAAGCTTTAGCAGCAATATGAGTGGTCATATATATATATATATATATATATACACACACATACAGTATAAATAGAACATTTTAGTTATATTTGGTTTTTAGAAAAAAAGGGTTTTAAAAAAATTGACAGTCAGTGCTTTTGTCTTACAGAACATTAAAAGACATTAATACTCATTTGATCATTTGATTAAATACCAGCAAATATGTCAAGCAAGTAATAAACCATACAAAAAGAGGGAATTTTTTTATGTTATGTTTTTCAATCTGTGGTACATTTTAACCATCCCATTACTTGCTTTCAGCAGTGCTACTTCCAGGTTGTAAAATGCTCTTTTTCAAAAAGTTAGAGATTCAGAATGTTTTCATAGCAATGGAAATTTGATCACTTATTATATAATAAATATATTTTTTTAATATCAGTTAAAACTCATTATTTTGACTGCATATTCTCTCTATTTACTCTTGTTATTTACTATTTTTGTTTTGTCCAGCAGGAGTGTGAGAATGCAATGTCAAAAATATATTTATTAATATTATAATAATTATTTTTGAATAATAATATGCAGCAAAAAATGCATATATTATAGTGATAATAAATTCACCTATAAACATTTTGAAAGTACTTCTAAATATTCTAAAATAAGTCAATTATACACTGAAATAACTATATATCTAAATAACTAATAACTAAAATATACAATCACACAACGGTTTCCATTTAAAGATGACTCGCATTCCTTACAATAGTATCTGTAAATCGTAATTTAAATCCAATTTTGATTTAAATAATCTGTAATCAATAACTATTTTATACTAACAGAGCATACTGTAAATGAACCTTTATGCAAACTTGTAGGTCTGTGTAAAAAGATGTTGAGCCTATCATGAAAGATTATTTTAGGTTATTATTAGGCAGTAATTGTGTAGAACTCTGTACCTCTGAACTCTGTAGATCTCTTGTGTAGTGCTCTGTAAACCTTGAGAGCTTTGTTGATTTACATGGCATCAGTGGGTTGATTCTTCTGCTAGTCTACTTCTTTTGATAGTGGTGTTTGAACCTATATTTTGGAGAGCATTATGTTTGTATATAAAGTGTGCACAGCCTGTCCGGCTGCCTGCCTTTAAAGCGGCGCAGGTCTGACCACATCCTCACCTGTCTCACCCCGTCACCATAGAGCTTCCTCGTTTCAATGACTAACTCCTGAATTAATAAAGACACATGGAGTTACACGAGACATGCCGGAATGGTCGAGTAACTGTTGTAATAGTGCACTAAATGGGGTAAATGCCGAACCTGGGTTGCTTGGTAATAAGATTAATAAGCGTCGTGTCAATCTTTGCTTAATGAGCCAAGTTTTAGAACAGTCTTCGAACCAAACCGCATGGCGCAAACACTGAATCGTAGTGATGTATCATATATACTGCCGACCATCCGATTAACCTCACCAAAGGCCACTGAAATCCTGATATACAGCAAATAGAGTACTTAAATTGTACTGAAGTTTGTCCAGTAGGTGCGTTTTGAGCACAAAACAGTGAAGCGGCGTGCCAATAACGCCGAACTGAACCACGTTAAACTCAGCAACACGTTCCAAAAAGTACACACGCCTTTAATCACTTTAATGTTTTAATTTCTTACAAGTAAGACGCGCGAACGTCTGCACCTCGTGTAATAACTCCAAGTCGCGACATATTAATTAGTCTATTTAAACAGCGTCAAATGAAGAGGTGCTGATGAATTTCTGATCCGAGCTTTTATTGCTCTGATACTAAACACAGCGCAATTAAACGAACACAGTCGACGATTTAAATTGGGTTCTTACCTGCTGCCGCGTCCTGAGCGTCGGAGAACCGGACAGTTGTGCGCCCTGCGTGTCTCTGTTTCTCTCTCTCTCTCTCTCTCTACCTCTCTCGAACCCTCTCCGCTCCTCCTCCACCTGCCCCTCTCACTGCCCCGGCTCCTACTGCCTCTGAACCCAGGGTTCGGATGCCACCGCGCTCATTTGACATTTGATTCACTGCCATTCATCCGTTTAAATAACAACTGCCTTCAAAACAACTGATCATCGATCCCAGAATATTTATCCAAGTGAATTTACCATGTTTCATGCTTTTTAAGTCAAACACAATCCAATCAATTAACCAACTGGATTCAATTTAATACAACTGTCTAATCAAATAGACAAGTCAGTCTAACTTTGGAAAATACTAATGATTCAATAATTAGTGGTTAGCACGTTCTCTTCTCAGCGCTGGTTCGAATCCAGGTTTGAATCCCAGTCTGGGTGGAGTTTCCATGTTCTCCCCGTGTCGGCGTGGGTTTCCTTCCACAGTCCAAAAACATGGATTCAAGGTAAATTCTCTAAATTTCCCCATATAGCGTGTGTTTGTGTGATTGAGTGTGCCCAGCGATGGATTGCCACCCTGTCCAGGTTGTATCTGCCCAGTGCCCTAAATGTTCTCCCCTGGATGGGCATAGGACCCCCCCACCCCGTTCGAGCCTGATAGAGGATTAAACGGAAGATAATGAATGAATGAACTTCTAATAGCCTGCTAACTGAGATTAGGCGCAAAATATAAATGCGAATTGAAATATGTCTAAGTACTATTGCTCCTTGTGTCTAATGTGTTTCAAATCTGGGTTAATTAATTCTGTGTGTGCTAACTGATGTGCCATCAATACAAATTAATAAATAAAAGACCCAACAACCTGATGTCCAACATTAATGATGCAATGAGAGTGTCAACAATTAACAACTGCTTATGACAGCTAAAACCAGTCAAGAAATATCCAGACCATTCACCCAATTAAATACGCAGTCAATTTAGAAGAGTTAAATGTCCAGTTAAATGTAGAAGAAGTTCATATGATGAGTTCTTAAGATACGTTTGCATTTAGGGACTTTTTTGCATTTAGGTATTTTATTTTGAAGGAGTAATATTCTTAAACAGAAGGAAACTGGATACATTACATATAATAAATGGTTACATTACAATCAGCTGTAGCACATTATCAGTTTTAGCTATAGGTTTTCAATCAGTTTTAGTTAATGTTTTCATTAACTAAATTTAATCGAATTTCATTTCGATTAAAAAGCCTTACAGAGTTTTTATAAGATCCATTAATTCAATACATCCCTCTGATTCTGAATAGTTGATACCTATGTTCCACAGTATGTGTGTGTGTGTGTGTGTGTGTGTGTCTGTTTCATGTCTATACTTGGCTGCCATCTATCGGGTTTTATTATAAAGTAAAAATAAACATTTACTGAGCCATTTTCACAAAAGCTGTGATAGTTTATAGAATGTAATAAGACAAAAACAAGACTCCGCCACCATTCTTATGTTAATTTAGGATTGACAGCGATAGATTGATCGTGTATTTGTCCAGCGCCCTAGTAGAGGATTAAGTTAGAGAGCCATGGTCTTTTCTGTGGATGGTTTGCATGTTCATTTAGCTCATTAGGTGGCACGCTGCAATTAATACTGCCCAAGCTCAAAGCTGTTTATTTAAGAGACCGTGCTGTGTCTGTTCTCCAGAGTAAGAGTGTTTTTCTTTCATGTCCTCAAAGAGCACTGTGGTCCCAGCAACCACCGTGACTGCAAATGAAATATTATGACTCCAAACATGACATATTTTCAGATAATGTATTTGTTATTTTTATACATAAACTGTCCTTTTAAATATGGAGAACACTTTACAGAATGGTTGTCTGTCAAAATAAAATTTTGGCTAAAAGATAAACAGAACTTTGTACAAGAATTAAAGAGTGTGACATGAATCCCATGATGAGGACCCAGGTTTGAATCCCAGTCTGGGTGGAGTCCCCATGTTGTCCCTGTGTCCACGTGGGGTTTCCCTGGGTTCTCGGTTTTCCTTCCACTGCCCAAAAACATGAATTTAAGGTGAATTGATTGCTCTAAATTGTCCCATATATAATGTGCCCAGCAATAGGTTGGCACCCTGTCCTGGGTGCATCTGCCTAGCGCCCGAAACGTTCTCTTCTGGATGGGCTTGGGGAACTCCCCATTACCCTGATAGAGGATTAAGCGAAAGATAATGACAGAATAAATGAATGAATTTTTAGGTAATGAATTCATTATTTTATACGTAAACTGTCCTTTCTAATATGTGGAACATTTTACAGAATGGTTCTTTGTCAAAAGAAATTTTTGGTCAAAATATAGAAGCAACTTTGTACAGGAATTAAGGAGTTTTTATTAATCCCAATCTGAGTTCCCCTGTTCCCTTCGTGTCTGTGTGGGTTTTTTCCAGGTTCTCCATTTTCATCCCACAGGCCAAAAACATGGATTCAAGGTGAATTGACTGTTTCAAATTGCCCAATATTGTGTGTGTTTGTGTCTGTTTGTCTGTGTGAGTAATTGTGCCCAGTGATATATTGGCACCCTATCCTGGGTGTATCTGCCCAGTGCCCAAAACAATTTTCACTGGATGGGCACGGGGAACCTCCCCCCCAACCAAGTAGAGGATTATACGTACGAAAGGTAATAAAGTAATGAATGCATTTTCACATAATTAATTCATTATTTTTATAAATAAACTCTCTTTTCGAATATGGAGAACAGAATGGTTCTTTGTCAAAATATAATTTTTTTGTCAAAATACAAAACTTTGTACAGGAATTACAGAGTGTGATGTGAATCCCAATCCGGTATTCCATGTTCTGCATATTTCTGTGTGTTTTCTCCAGGTTTTTAATTTTCATCCCACAGACCAAAAACATGGATTCAAAGTAAATTGACTGCTTAAAATTGCTGCATATAGTGTGTGTGTCTATGTGAGTGAGTGTCTTCCCAGCAATAGATTATCTCCCTGTCCTAGATGTCTCTGCCCAGCACCCAAAACATTCTAACCTAGATGGGCATGGGAAACCTCCAAGATTGCTTTATAATGCTGGTTGAACAAAAAGGACTAGCTCTATAGGATGTTAACAATTCAATATAGAGACTGCTGTAAAACTCTGACTCTGCTTTTGAAATAACATACTTCAATGATAAGTACTATAAAAGAATATACCACAAAAGCTGCACAAGCTGGAAGACACCTGCAGGTCGCCAATGGAACTATCTAAAGAGGCTGCATGGGGTGACATTTCCTGAAAGGTCCAGCCTTTTGAAACTGTGGTGTTTAAAAGTAAGATTTTAAATTGAAATAATTCATAATAATATTGATTCTTAATTTAACGCAGACATTTAGTTTTTGCTATTTTCTGTTGCATTGTAGTTGCACACAAAATACAGCATAACCAAAAAAGATAAAGCATAAATCTGTGGCATCCTTAAAATCATGCTAAACCAAGGCTGTATATAAGGGACCCATCACATTAAAAAAAAAAAAAGACCATCTCATTATCTTCCACTAAATTCACTTGTCACTTCGGCTGCATGTTTTGCACTCTGGTGAGGGGGTTTTACTTTGCACCTCTAGTCACTGTCAATTACCTAAATTTTAGTCACCCTCTCCCTGTTTCCTTGATTGGCTTTTTCCTTTTCCTTCCCTTTAATAGTGCTGTTTCTGGTTTTCATACTTGCATTTGTTTGTGCTTACATGTCCTTGTGTATCTTTCCTCTTTAGTATTAACCGCTGCTATTATCCGCCTTATGAGGTTCCCCATGCCCACCCAAAAGGTTTCAGGTGCTGATACACCCAGGACAGGGCGATCAATCTATTGCTGGTCACCCACTCACTCACACAGACACACACACAAACACACTCTATAGGGGGTAATTTGGAGATTCCTTGATCTATGTTTTTGGACTGTGGGAACCCCATGTTTTTGTGTGGTCCATGTTTTTGGACTGTGGGACCCAAAGGAAACCCACGCGAACGCGGGGAGAGAAACTCCACCCAGATTGGGAATTGAACCTGGAATTCCTAGCGCTAGCTAGCGCCTAGAGGCGAATGTGCTAACCAATAAACCACCATGCTCTACATCACCCTGATGTGAACATAATCTTTAATAAAACTTCAATAAAAGATGTTGGCATTAAAACAAATCAAAATAATCTCCCTCTCTCACTTTTAATAATTAATTAAAATTCATCCTAGAAAGTTTTAATTATTAATAAAGTTTATAATATGCATTGGGCGGCACGTGGCTTAGTGGTTAGCACATTCGCCTCTCAGCACTAGGGGTTCCCGGAGTTTCCATGTTCTCCCCGTGTCCACGTGGGTTTCCTCCGGGTTCTCCGGTTTCCTCCCACAGTCCAAAACCATGGATCAAGTCAATTGAATTCTCCAAATTGCCCCATATAGTGTGTCTGTGTGAGTGAGTGTGTGCCCAGCGATGGATTGGCGCCCTGTCCTGGGTCTATCTGCCCAGCGCCCGAAACGTTCTCCCCTGGATGGGCATGGGGAACCCCACCACGACCCTAATAGAGGATAAAGTGGGAGAAAATGAATGAATGAATAATATGCATTCATTATTTTCCGCTTAATTCTCTACTAGGGTCGTGGGGAGTTTTCCCCAAGCCCATCCAAAGGGAGAAAGATTTCAGCGCAGGACAGATACACCCACTCATTCACACAGACACACTGGGGCAATTTGGAGCATTCAATTCACATGGAGAGAACATGCAAACTCCATCCAGATTGGGATTCGAATCTGGATCCCCAGTGCTTAGAGGTGAACATACTAACAAAATTTGTATATGCACTTTAAAATAATCGAAAGTTGATCACCTAAATATTTTATTTTTATTTGTACTTATTATAATATACAATATATTTATAGTTTATATATAAAAAGGTTCTAAAGATTCTTTCTTCCTGAGCCGCTAGTGACTTTTATATTAAAATATTTTGCAGCCTGTTGAATGTTGAACGTATCGTGTTTCACATGGCGGAAGTCGGAGCATGACAGTGTATGAATGTTAGAAAGATGAATGATCGTGAGCTTGATCTCACTGAGGCTCAGAAAGCCGTAAAGACAAAATATCCAGCGATCAACAAAAAGTATGAATGTAGGTAGCGTTTGGTTACGCCTTCCTTATTCCTTGTATGGATTGAAAATAAATAAACATTGATCTCGTTTAATCGGCGTGGACATAAAAACTTATGCGAGTTTTTCGTATGATTAAAATATCAGTACATTTTAATTTAAACTTGTCGCTTCTAATATAGTTTCTAAAGTAGGCAGAACTGAAGAGAGACGTTTTAGGCTTTACTCTCTTTTACCACCAGGTGGCGTCTCTGTTCTAAATATGGTGTGGTCACGTCATGTCTTGCGCCACCCGATTTTTGTTTACAGTTTTATCTAGCGTTATGTTTGACTTTTATTTCGAGTATTGTAATATTACGGAAAGTGATGGAAAACATTATGTAAAATGTTTGTATGTTATATTGGTGAATGGATTTTGGGCATTATAGATCTGTTGATCGCTACAATGTAACAATTCATCATCAATTCAGCAAAACAGACTTTTACACAGTCTGTACATGGCTGTCCTGCACTGATTCAGTGATACACAATCTGATCTGAACGGTATGTTCAAATATGGCTTTATGCATGTACATTAACAACTTTACACATTGTGGGCTGTATTGTTTTGTAATTAATTAACTTTTTCCCAAACTTGACTTCCTTTGTTAATCCCTAGATATTTAAAAACTGAACAGTTATTCCTTGGTGTGGAATGTGGCCTGTCTTTATCAGCTACCTAAAATAGCACAACACATGCAAAGGGCTGCAGTTCATTTTTTATTAATCCAGCACAAAACTGAAACATTTGTCGGTCCCTCACAGGAATTTTAAAGACAGTAGATTGTATTGGTTTTAATCAGTAATATACTCTCTGTGAATTTTGTTGTCTCCAATTTTTGTACCTTCAACTGATGGTGACCCTTTGTGATGGCTGGTATCTTCACTTCATTACACATCAGTCACTGTCAAGTTCACTCAGTTAAGTTAAAATTGTACATGATGTGTGTCCAGCATTTTGTCCAGGACACTCAGCATGTAAACCTTACATTTCAGCATGCCCGATTAGATTAATAGACTTCCCAATACAGAGAATAAGATGAACCTTAAGTCATTATACATTTCTGGGTTTTTGCTGTAATTTAGTTGATCTAATTTTGTTTTCACCTGCTCATACACACGTTTTACAATTTACTGTCATATAAACCATAATAATAACAAAATTAATATTAATCTTTAGGTTTGTTTTTTCTCGCATGGGTGTACTGATTTACTTTACATCACATAAATTTACCACATTTATATTACAACTGATCACACCTCTGTCCACTCTGTGATATACAATACATTATTTTAATGTACCATTAATGGAAATACAGATTAATATGAAACAAATCAAGCCAATTTGAGGTGGCCACTTATCCCAGTCACGTTAAAACCTGGATTCGAGTACATGGGAGACGACCAGTTTATTAATAATTTTGTTTGGAATAAACACATTTATGAATCAAACCTTGGTTTTTCATTGTAGACACATTATTGTTCACTATTGTAACTTTTTTTTTTCAATTTTAGATCTGGATCACACAGCAGATGTTCAGTAAGTAAACACATGATTTATTTTAAAGGGATTTTAGGAGATTTAATTCATTGAAGTCTTGAAATGTTAGCTTCAGTTACACTGCAGTAACTCTGACTTAATGAAGAATATTCTGTATTCTTTAGCTATAAACTTTAGCTATAAAAGTTAATGCTGTGATGTGCTATTTGTTTAGGCTACACTCTTGGGGAGACTCATTGGAGGAGGCCTTTGAGCAGTGTGCAATGGCCATGTTTGGATACATGACGGACACTGAGACTGTGGAACCTATAGATACCATTGAGGTTGAATCAGAAGGTAGAAGACTTAAAAGTTTTGAAGCTGGGTTACTTTAAACTGTCAAGCTCAATTACAGACTTCATCGGATTGTCTAATGCCCTTTTTTTTTTTTTTTTAAATCTTAAGAAATCACACTGATATTTACTTGTGAAAATTTTTTTGGGTTTATCCAATTTTTACCTAGTAATCACTTATGTTATGCTACCGAGTTACAGCGAATGCACCAAAAGGGTAGACTAGCTGTAACCTGGGGCCAAAAAAATGTATAGCAGGCATGTTTTTTGGTCAGCAAGATTCAGATCGTTATGTGTAAAAAATCATCACAGTATATATACAGTGCCTGGCCAAAAAAAGGTCACCACCTGAATTTAACCAAGCAAATATGTAAGTCGCTTTTTGTATAATTACGGAATAGGTGATTGTGTTTCAGCTAGCACCAAGTTATTTCCTTACTGATGCGGTGAGTAGCTTCTCATGTGTTAGACAACCATGTGGAAAGACAAAAAAAGTTTCATCTGGCTCAAATTGTAAAAGCATGGTTCAAGAAGTATAAGGCAGCATTTTCACACATGGATTGGTCACCACAGAATCTAGACCTGAACCCTATTGAGAATCTTTGGGATGTCTTTAAAATAAAACAAGGGCTCAGTTAAACTCTAATCAGCCAGCTTTCCTGACACCTCTGTATTAATGATTTTCTGTTATCTCAAACTGATTCAGTTTGGCAAAAATTTCCCTGATCCCAGTAGATACCTACATTGAGTACTGTTTTTAAATCTGCCTTTTGATATTAAAACTTTCTCTTACTACATTACTGACAGCCAATGCCTGCTGCTCCAGTTCACTTTCCATGATGGGACATGGTGGTAAAAACACCCCTGCCCTAGATTTTTTTAATATTTTCTTGCTTTAAAATCAGAATGGACATATATTTTCATCAGCAGCTGATGTGTTGCCAATGCTTTTTTTTTTAGTTGCAAACAGTTTATGTGTCTTGTCATTAGTGCCAAATAGTGAATCAATCCATAATGTAGAGAAGTACAGTGTCTTCAATAAGCACTTCTTCTCTAAGCACTTGCTTTATCTCCAAAGCTGTTTTAATGAATGTGGGTGGAAATTACAGCTAAAAACAGATCTGCTCAATGTTTATATCGGTTGATACTGCAGTTGAACTTCTTGCTCTTTAGCTTACTGACTAGTGCTGTTGTTGTAAGTCTGCAAAAATAAGACCCATTGGGTGTATGTTGTAGAAATGTTCGAAATAAAATTTTCTTGTGCTTTGCCAAAAATAAAAATTCCTTGTGCTTTGCCTAACCAAGCAACAACAATTATGTAATAAAAACTGCCACAGTTGAGTAATCTTTTAGGTTGTGGCCTTACTTTTGTAAGCATATAAAAAATACAGAGTAAATCAAAAACAGTGCCTGTTTAAACCATTATTATAGCAGTATTTTAATACCATATTGAAATGTTAATATTTGTGTGTTAATATTGTTTACAAATTCATTAATTCATTATCTTCCGCTTTATCCTATATTAGGGTCGCGGTGGGGTTCCCCATGCCCATCCAGGGGAGAACGTTTAGGGCGCTGGGCACCCAGGACAGGGCGCCAATCTATCGCTGGGCACACAGTCACTCACACACATATTGTATATGGGGCAATTTGAAGAACTCAATTGACTTGATCCATGTTTTTGGACTGTGGGAGGAAACCGGAGAACCCGGAGGAAACCCACACAGACACGGGGAGAACATGGAAACTCCACCTAGATGGGGATTCGAACTGGGAATCCCCAGTGTTGAGAGGCGAACGTGAAGGCGAACCACTAAGCCACTAAGCCTGTTTACACATTTAAATTATTAATTTATGAATTAATAATTAATTTAGTTTTTTACTCAGCAATTAGTGAAATACTGTTGGGTGGGGAAAGGAAAATTGGATGTATCTTGTAAGTCACAAGAGCTGAAAATGCTTAGAAAAAATAATATTTATGTTTGTCTATATTTTACCAACAAAGGTGATGATATGGAGTCGCTGCTATTTCATTTTCTGGATGACTGGCTCTTCAAATTCAGTGCAGATGTATTCTTCATTCCTCGGGTATCGCATGCACCATTCAGCCAATAAAATGTCTTAAAATCGAAATACACTATATAAACAAATGTATTGCATGACCTACTCATTAGACCTCCAGCAACTTTTTTGCCATTTGATTCAATGCTACCTCAACATTGAATAAGCTTTGAGTGTCTCTCCACTCTAGTTCATGCCAAAATTGATTTAATGAGGTTAAAGTAAGGATCCCTAAACTCATTAGGCCACGCCTTTATGAAGCTTACTTTTTGCACAAGACTATAGTTATAAAAAATAACAGAACAGTGCCTTCCCAATCCTGTTTCCACAAAATTTGAAGCATAAAATTGTCTAAATGGCAGTAGGACTGAATTATTAAGTTGTGAGTGCTAATATTTAAGTCCATGGTGCATAAATCTTTCATTACTGACAGTATGAAATGGTAATGGGTTTTCTTTGTTTGTTTATTTTAGATGCACATGTGGTTGGATTACTATTAGTTATAAGTTAGAGTTAAATTTTTAGCTCTGCTCTTAAGACTTCCATTGGGCTACACTCATTTTTGCAAAATGGTCTTGAATTATTCAAGCCAGTTAAGCACTGTGCATCATGGGCATGGACATCAAACCAGGTGCTTCCAGCGGCATGGGCAGGGGCTAGGTCTTGCTGGAAGCTGGAATCTGCATTGCAATACAGATCCTGAGCAGAAGTAATTATGAAGTCCTCTAAAATATTCTGGTAGACTGCTGCAGTGACCTTGGATTTAAGCAGAGTTTACCAACACCTGTACCGGACATCAAGCAGTTTGAATTCTTTTCCTCACCTCTACTCTTTAGTAGAGGATTAGTGTGTCACACTCAGTTTAAAACATTCATACCCTGAAAAATTTGGACTGATTTCTCCACAGTATTCCAATTTTTTTTTATTCCTGTTTTTGGGGGTTTCATGAGCTGGAAGCCCAAATTATGTAAAAATAAACAAATCCTTATAGAGTATATATGAATATCCATCCATCCATTATCTTCCTTTATCCTCTACTAGGGTCGCAGAGGGGTTCCCCATGCCCATGCAGAGGAGAACGTTTCGGGCTCTGGGCAGATACAACTAGGACAGTGCGCCAATCTATCGCTGGGCACACACTCACTCACACACTATGCATGGGGTAATTTGGAGAATTCAATTGACCTTGATCCATGTTTTTGGACTGTGGGAGGAAACCGGAGAACCCGGAGGAAACCCACATGGACACGGGGAAAATATGGAAACTCCACCCAGATTGGGATTCGAACCGGGAATCCCTAGCGTTGAGAGGCGAACATGCTAACCACAAAGCCACCATGCCACCCTATGTTATTCATATGATGATTTAAATTAAATAAAACTTGCTTATTCATAATAAAATAAAATATTATTATTATTAGGGTGGCACGGTGGCTTAGTGGTTAGCACGTTCGCCTCTCAGCGCTAGGGATTCACGGTTCGAATCCCAATTCCCATGTTCTTCCCGTGTCCGCATGAGTTTCCTCCCACAGTCCAAAAACATGGATTAAGTCAATTAAGTTCTCCAAATTGCCCCATATAGTGTGTGTCTGTGTGAGTGAGTGTGTGCCCAGCGATAGATTGGCACCCTGTCTTGGGTGTATCTGCCCAGCGCACGAGACCTTCTCCCCTGGATGGGCATAGGGAACCCCCCCGCGACCCTAATAGAGGGTAAAGCGGAAGATAATGGATGGATTATTATTATTAATGTTGTTCTATATTATTATATCATATATATATATATATATATATATATATATATATATATATATATATATATATATATATATATATATATATATATAAAACAATATATATGTTCACTATTTAAAATCTGTTCCAGGAGGTGAAGGTTCTGCATTTAGACAGAATTCGTTTCAAGATTCGTGCTATAGGGTAAGTTAACACAATGTTAAATTTACTTTTGTTCATTGAATCAATTGAATCAAACTATTAATGCCCCTACCAAATACCATTTATAATTATAATAATTACACATATGTAAATACCAGCTTATAATAACACCTAAAACCACATTATATCTCAAGAAAAACAAACAGCAGGAGAAAATTCAACCACAAAAACATAAAAACACTGAAATAATTTTGTGGAGTATAGTTCAAAAAGAAAGAAGTACTTTAAACTTTTGCTTGTGTTTATTGTACTCTAGTTTAGATTCAGATAATAATAATGTTAAAACGGAGTAATTACACATCTTAAAACACTTGCTTTGCTTTCTTCCATGTAGAGGTTGTATACTAATATGCCTGTAAGTATTTTTAGGCAAATGTGGGAGGTTATGTGTACTATAAAACAGTTTCTCCCTTTTCTGGCATTTAACATTTTGTCCTTGCTTTTCTGTGGGTTTATATGTTTGTGAGATTTCCGTTACCCTGTTTTTTTTGTTCCAGCATAAGAAAAACAGCATGCAGAAAAACTAAATTCAGGAATTTTTGTTAAAGGGATAATCATTTTTTTGTTACTTGCTTAGACTTTCCCTTACAGGAAAATAAGTCATACTGGAGCAATAGGAGGGGGGAGGTTTAGATGCTTCACTACAGATGCACATCTCATAAATATTAGGGTGTGTATCATTATCATGACTATGATTTGCCTGTTTGTACTATTTTGAGTGAATAATATAAAGACTATTAGTAAAATGTAAAAATTACATTTTGTGATTTGTCATCACCCCTTAGTTGAGGTACCCAGGTCCCCTAGCACTGCCTATGCCAGAGGTAAATCAGTACAAGGACCTGGTGTTGGTATTCAGAAAAAACTCTGGACCTGCTCCATCTTGTCTAAATTATTTTCCAGAGACCCTGGTTTTCTCAATAAGCTCTAGTTCTGACTTCCTTGTGCTTTAAGTTCACCTAGGTACCAATTCTCACTTCATATCTGTCAGGACTGCTGGTGGAATGATCTCCAGTTAACTTGAATCTGGTCACTGTGAGTTCCTGCTGCTGATTTTCCAGCTGCTTAAACATTTATCTTCTTCAGGAATGTGAAATTTCAGTCTGTTTTGTATTCAGGAAGTCAAGTTGGGAAGAGTCCGTTACTTTTGAATATAAGTGTTTTTAAACACCTACAGGTGTCTGTGTATGAGCATGACAGAGAGCGATTTAATGCAAAAAGGGGGGGGGGGGTTACTGTTTTATTCAGATTTTTTAAGTGTCAAGAAGTTGATACTACAAGATACAGCTGAACAAATGTTTGTTTCTATTGAATATCACTATGCAGATTAATAAAAATTTCATATGAACAGTGGTGTCCAAACAGAATTTCAATTTATATACTGTAAGCAACTACTACATTAATAAAAAATTGCAGTTATTGCAAATGTATTTTTGTTGTTCACCATCACTTCCAGTAACCACTTTACCTTAACAGGGAATGTTCTGTTTACATTTCTGTAGTAAATAGATTTCTTTCAGAACCTTTTCATAAGCAGTTAAGTGCATAGACCCCAAATATTTGTATGAGGTATTTTTCCACTCTTCTCAATTCGAGAATTCTGGAAAGCCAATAGTGTCACACTACATTACTGAACGCAGTAGGAAAATAACTGCTCAATCTCTACTTGCTGTGTAGCAACGTGTTTTTAGCAACAAATAATTACTGAGTTATATAAACAAAACTACTCCAAACACTGCTCCAAATAACCCAATTCCCTGTAAAGAGGATGTTATTTGTACATAATATATTAAGGCAGAAACATTCTCCCCTGGATGGGCATGGGAAACCCCCCTGTGCTTTTTCATTAAAACCCATATGGATTTTAGTCAGTGCATGCTTAGTTATTTATATTTATAGCTATTTTTTTACTTTTTAGTAATTAAATTACTGTGTTTATCATTAACATAATCATCTAAATGAAAACACTCTAAATAAAAAACTAATTACAACTCCAACCGCAGTTGTAGTTACCCCTACTTTTTTTTCACCACTGTTGTTCTTCTTCTGTAACAGGTGGGGAGAGGAGTTCAGTTTGGACAAGCATCCTCAAGTGAGTAGCTTTCTCTATAGCACAGAGACTCATAAATTTCTGGGCTACTTGAAAGGTTTTTTTTTCTATGCTTTAAATGATGTTAAATGACACCAAGTTTTGTAAAATGTTTTGTTTTTTTTAATTCTAATTATTAATTAGCAGTTAAACATGGTGGTAAAAAGTTAAGTGACTGATTAAAAATTAATGGGGTCTACTGCTTCTAAAGCATAAATGATATTTTACTTGACTAAAAGGTCACAGTACTGTATGTATGTACAACAGTCTATAAACATCTTTTAGCATTAGGTAGATTATTTGGTCCATTTCCTTCATGACTATGTTCAAGTTATGTTTTGTGTTAAAATTCTAGTGTTTTGTGCACAATCATGACTCCAAATATCTTTGGAATATTTAATAAGTGATTGTGAGCTTTTATGTCATTAGTAATATTTAAGGTATAAATATTAATTTATAAACAATTTAAGGTAAAAAGAGCCAACAAAGTGTGGTCATGTAGTGTAAAATGTTTTTGCCATAGGGTGTCTGAATGCAATTGTAGAGGCTAATAATAATAAAAATAACTGTTATTGTAAAGCCAGTAGAATTTCCTGATGGCTGTTATTATACACTGTCTGGTCAAAAAACAAAAAAGTCACCACTTGGATTTGACTCTGATCTGGGGTTGCTGCAGTTGGTCAGGTCTGGGTTCAGCAATGTTATGTGCTTAGAGAATAGGGTCAATATGAGTGGTGCAATCGGCAAATACAGATGTATTTATATGTCAGTCATGCTATAGAGCAATTTAGAGCATTCAATTTACCTTGAATCCTTGCTTTTTTGAACTGTGGGAGGAAACTGGAGAACCCAGAGGAAACCCACACGAACATGAGGAGAACATGAAAACTGTGCCCAGATTGGGATTCAGACCTGATACCCCAGCGCTAAAGGCGAACGTGCTAACCACTAAGCCATAGTGCCGCCCTACCAGGATTCAAATTGTGAAAGAGTTTTGGCATGTGCTGGAGAAGACTATGCAGTGGACCAAATCCTCCAAGACAAGATATTTGAAAAGAATAAATGCAACAGAATTAAATGTTGTAAAGAAGCTTGTGGACATGATCCCATCGTGAATGTGTGATCAAATTAAAGCTAAAGGCAGCCCACCAAAATATTAGTGCGTGTTATCTTATGCATCTGTGTATCACAGATGCATAAGAGATTGTGCACTGTTTAACCTATGTCCTATTAATTATTCATAGGGAGGAAGAGTAAAGTATGATATGTTGTTAAACTTTAATCTTTTTTTTTTTTTTGTCAGGGAACTGAAGTAAAAGCCATCACTTATTCAGCGATGCAGATTTGTGATAAAGAAAAACCAGAGATCTTTGTGATTATTGATATTTGAGAAGCTAAAGAAGAGCCTCAAATAACTGCTGGAACTTTATAGTTGCTTCTTGAGAACTACCGTCATTTACTTTTAAATAATTTGTATAATGTTTATTTCTACTTTTTAAATTAAGGCATCACATTAAAATGTATACATTGACATGGTAGAGGCAAAATACACCTTGTTTGAGACTAGCCTGAACTACTTTGTAAATGTTATATTGAACATTTTAAACAGTTTTGTGTGTTTACTTTATGAACAGTTTGGAGAGAGCCCCTGTGCTGCAAAAAGCAAGACCTTTAATGAGGTTGTGTGCTAAAAGCTCTGATCTTAAACTCATTAAACATTTGAACTATTAAGCGACTTGTTTTACATTTACACTGAAAATCACACAGCTTTTTGATCTCATAACTCTATTGTAAAATGAATTGCCAACAACCTTGCATAACCCTGTATATCTGTATCTTATAGTGCATAAGGGACATTGGGACACAGCTAATGAATTAATTGAACCTTTAATCCCTCAGTGATTTTGCTAGACTTCTGTAAGAGTCACAAAATTACATTTTTGAAAATGTCATGTGAAGTGGATTACAGCATAATCTTATTTATTCCTGTGTTGAATACTTAAAAATCATAAATGGTAATAGAATTAAATTGTTTCTACCATGGACTGTAGTGTTGAAAATATGAATAACAATTCAGAAGTATTGTATTGTTTAAATAATAGATCATCTCCATCATTTAACTGAACCCCCACTGAACAACAATACACTGATATTTGCTTAAACAATGCAAGTTTTGAGAAGTTTATAAACAATACATATTTGCTATTTAATAACTAAAATCACTAATCTTTATTGATACTGGTACTAATAAGGTGGTCACAACAGAATGATGATCCAAAACAAAGTTCCAAGTCAACAAAAGACTTCAGCATCAGGAAAAATGTTAGACTGGTCAAGTTATTTTTCAAATCCAAATGAACATGCATTTAATCTTCTAAAGAAAAGACTGTTAAATTTTTACACTTATTATATTAAGCTTTTAAACACAAATATGTTCAGTGTGCAACAAAAAAACTAATAAATAGGCTTGTTATTCCAGTACTTTGATGGTGACTGTTTTTAAATTAAAATATACATTGCATTGGAATTGTTTTAGAAACGCTTTGTCCTTGTATGTACTTTTAGTTAATCCATTGGAATGTCCGCACATCCACTTGAAATCACTTGATGTATCTTTTGGCCTTAACTAAGAAATATCTGGGATTTTCTCATGTGATCACTTTTGTTACACATTAGTTTGTGATCATTCAATCATAATAAAATTACCTGTCAGCTGATTTGAGAGAGTTTTAGACGACAAGACAAGCATTAAAATAGCTCGGCAGGAGGAGAAGAATACTCCTAAATATATAGCACCAAATATAATTCTAACTGGTTCATGTGATAAAATGTATGATAATTTGAATGTTAGGGGATTTTTTTTTACAGTAATTTAATGTTAATCCCAATGAACATCAGGTATTGGGAAACATCAGTCAACACCAATATATTTATAGATAAAAATGATTTTACAGTATGATCATTGTTACAAATCCATTTTTATTTAAAAATGTTTTTATATGATTTAGTCATACTTGCGGGTGGCACGGTGGCTTAGTGGTTAGCACATTCGCCTCCCAGCACTAGGCATTCCCGGTTCGAAACTCAACATGGGTGGAGTTTTCATGTTCTTCGGTTTCCTTCCACAGTCCAAAAACATGGATCAAGTCAATTGAATTCTCCAATTACCCCATATAGAATGTGTTTGTGTGAGTGAGTGTGTGCCCAGCGATAGGTAGGCGCCCTTCCTGGGTGTATCCGCCCACCGCCCCGTGACGTTCTCCAGCGGATAGGCATGTGGAACCCCCCATGACTCCTATAGAGGATGAATTATTGTATATTGACTGCTTGACTTCAGGACATAAAACTCATTAAATGAGTTAGCTGGTCATTTTGGAGTAGAATTTCTAATCTATTTGAATCTACCTGTCTGTGCTAGAACTAAAAGAGAATGTAGTGACAAAGGATCAGGGGTAATAACAAGAACCCAAATGACATACACTGTTTACTATCAATCCTCTAGTGATAGTAATTGTAGTAGACGTTCAAAATTAATCTATGTTTAATCTAACCCCAACCCCTGGGTTTCTATACTAAATTAATTTTTCCTTTGCTCAGGTCTGAAGGGGTTAAGAAGTGTCACAAATGAACCCTCTCTTTCAAAATATACCTGTAGCTGATGAATAAACGTTACTTAAAAAAGTACTAGTATCTATGGAATATTTAAGACTAATCTACAATATGCACTTATACATTTGGTTAGAGTCTACCCCAACTAATCCTAAAATGTTTTTCCTAATGCTAAAGCTTGTTGGTGGACATTAGGAAATATACGTTATATAGTCACAGCCACCCAATGCTGGGTAAAAAAAAGTAACTTTAATAATACTGTATGACACAGACACTTTAAGATTACCATAGTGCTACATATTTAATGAGCATTACATTTGGGAACACTGATTTAACTCTGTAGGAAGCATAAGGCGTGAGTTGGATCAGATGGCGGGGGAAGATGCCGGTCAGACCAGGCAGACCTAAACGCATAGTGAGGGTTTGCTGGGAACGTCTGGCAGAAGAACCCGTCAGACAGATGTTCAACTCTCACCTCCGTCTGAGCTTCAACCTCATTCCGGGGGAGGTGGGGGACATCGAGCCTGAATGGGCCATGTTCTGTTCCTCCATTGTTGAGGCGGCGGACAGGAGCTGTGGTCGAAAGGTAGTTGGTGCCTGTCGTGGCGGTAACCCTCAAACACGGTGGTGGTCACCTCGTGTAGGGGATGCTGTCAAGCTGAAGAAGGAGTCCTATCAGGCATGGTTGGCTTGTGGGACTCCAGAAGCAGCTGACCGTTACCGACAGGCCAAACGATTTGCGGCTTCGTGCGTCGCGGAGGCAAAAACCCGGGTGTGGGAGGAGTTCGGTGAGACCTTGGAAAGTGACTTTCGGTCGGCTCCTAGAAGATTCTGGCAAACTGTCAGGCGACTCAGGAGGGGAAAGCAGTGTGCAACCAACACAGTATATAGTGAAGGGGGTGCACTGTTGACTTCGACTGGGGACGTCATTAGGCGGTGGAAGGAATATGCCCTCCGAAGAGGAGGCAGAGTCAGAGGACCCGGGAGGAGGCTTGTCCATCACTGTGGCTGAAGTCGCTAAGGTAGTCAGAGGGCTCCTTGGTGGCAGGGCTTCGGGGGTGGATGAGATCCGCCCGGAGTTCCTCAAAGCTCTGGATGTTGTGGGGCAGTCTTGGCTGACGCGCCTTTTCAACATTGCATGGTCATCGGGGGCAGTGCCTCTGGACTGGCAGACGGGGGTGGTNTTCTGTTCATTATTTATATGGACAGAATTTCTAGGCGCAGCCAGGGGATGGAGGGTGTCCGGTTTGGTGATCTAAGGATCACGTCGCTGCTGTTTGCAGACGATGTGGTCCTGTTGGCATCATCAGGCTGCGGACTTCAGCTCTTGCTGGATCGGTTTGCAGCCGAGTGTGAAGCGGCTGGGATGAGAATCAGCACCTCCAAATCTGAGGCCATGGTTCTTAGTCGGAAAAGGGTGGAGAGTCCTCTTTGGGTCAGGGATCAGATCTTGCGGAGTGGAGGAGTTTAAGTATCTCGGGGTCTTGTTCACGAGTGATGGTAAGATGGAGCGTGAGATTGACAGACGGATCAGCGCGGGGTCAGCAGTGATGCGGACCCTATACTGGTCTGTTGTGGTAAAGAAGGAGCTGAGCCACAAGGCAAGGCTCTCGATTTACCAGTCAATCTACGTTCCGACCCTCACCTATGGTCATGAGCTTTGGGTAATGACCGAAAGAACAAGAACAAGATACAAGCGGCCGAAATGGGTTTTCTCCGCAGGGTGGCTGGGCTCTCCCTTAGAGATAGTGTGAGAAGCTCGTCATTCGGGAGAGACTCGGAATGGAGCCGCTACTCCTCCGCATTGAAAGGAGCCAGTTGAGGTGGTTCGGGCATCTGGTAAGGATGCCTCCTGGGCGCCTTCCTAGGGAGGTGTTCCAGGCAAGTCCGGCTGGAAGGAGGCCCCGGGGACGACCCAGGACACGCTGGAGGGATTATATCTCTCAGCTGATCTGGGAACGCCTCGGGGTTCCCCCAGTCGAGCTGGTGGAGGTGGCTGGGGCGAGGGAGGTCTGGGTTTTCCTACTTCGGTTGCTGCCCCCGCGACCCGAACCCCGGACAAGCGGAAGATAATGGATGGATGGATGGCAGCATAAGGCAGCATGGTGGAACAGTGGGTAGCCCTACAGCTGGAAGAGGGTCCTTCATGTATGGTATGTTTCATTCAGGAAATCTGTGGTAGCTGAACCAGAACATAAACAAATGTAAAAATATTTGGCTTTTTAGAACTATAGAAATATATTAACACTGGTCCATAAATACAAAATATAAACATACATCAATGCAGATTTAGATTTCAAAGTATATAATATACTTTATATAAATATAAATATATTTGGTAAATATATTTAGTATAAATATATTTGGTATAACATAAACAGAAAGGAATGAAACAAAAAGATTACTTTTATAATTTAGTAAGCAAGATTTCTGATGTTGGTGCTCTTCAAAAAATATATTATTACATTATTTCTTCTAAATTGTCCATATTTTATCTGTTAACATTTTTTAAACATTATACAAAGAAAATTGAAATAATCCCCTCATAAGCTTTTTCATGCTGCAGGATTTTGAAGCAGTAAACCCTGTAATAGTGAGGTAGCTTAAACTGCTGTTATTTAGTAAGTGACAATTCTTAACTCAAAATCAGTCCCTTATCAAAGGACATTTTAATTACTACAATCATAATCCTTAATACAATTTTGATGTGGTAAACTATTTTCCCCTTATACATTTTTGTACTTTACACTTAAATGTTTCAGACTATCAGATGAAGATAACATGAGTAAATACAAAACAATTGTTTTTAAATGATAAATACATTTATTAAAGGGAAAAAAAGTAATCCAAAACAACCAATTTAATTAACTGTTAATAACCACATTTGTTGGAAGATAATAATCCTTTGTTATCTTTATCTTTCCTTCATTACCTTGACCCCTTAATCCCATAACAGAGTTGCAGTGAGGTCCCTGTGCCATTTTAGGAAAGCACTGAGCAGATACAACCAGGACAGTCCATCACTGGGCACATACTCACACACACAGACACACACATAATATTGTATATAGGGGCAATTTAGAGCAGCCAATTCATCTTCAAACTTCATCTGTGGGAATAACCGAAAATCCCATATCAGGAATTAAATCTGGATCCCCAGTGCTAAGTGGTGGACATGCTAATCACTATGCCATTGAATACGTTTTTTCCCCTTAATATATTAAATCATCATAAAGAATCTGATATTGAAAATCTAAAAAACACAAGTATGACAATAAAGCAAAATGTAAAGATATCTGTAATAGGGCAATTACATTTTTACTCAAAGACACAATGAGAACATGGAAAATCCACTTAGATCGGAGTTTAAACATGGATTTCCAAACTGGAGAGAGCTTTCCACCCTTTTCATGGTGCCATGTGCACTTATGGAAACCCTTGTGCTTGAACATAGTTTTTGTATATATATAAATATCTTCTTATGTTTAAATACACACACACATACATATACATATATATATATATATATATATATATATATATATATATATATATATATATATATATATATATATATATATGTGTGTGTGTGTGTTTATATTGAAAAATATACTATACATATACTAAAAATTATGCATTAAAAATAAAAAGGCAAAGTAAGGTTGTAGTCGCACTGTTTTGGAAGTTTTTAGAATTTAAATTTTAACTCAAATTCTCTTTTAGTATAAAAGAAAAATACATAAAGGCCTTGTAAGTAAAGAATAAGTTGTGGTTCATAATTTTGTGTCAACTGTAATACACTTAATCCAGTTTATTTCTTCGTACATAGCTTCCAGGTTAAAATGCATACAGCAGTAAGGAGTACTAAGGAGAATAATAAAAGACCAGTGACAGCATGCCAGCTATAATTTCCACCTAAAAGATAAAAAATACATAAAGGTATTAAGACATCATTTTAATACAGTATATTCATACGTTGAGTTTAAAATACACATTTAAACTTCATATTTCAAAATCCTTCACACAGTGCTGCATGCAGATGTCTTTTTTATTCATTTATTAATCTTTATTTAGAAACCAAAATTAGAACTTGCCTTCAAAATTAGAACTTGCCTGTGTTAGCTGTGTGGTATGCGCACACTTGTTTAAGCTACAAAACATGCACAATCACTTAAGATGGCCTATTTATTTATGCATATATCTAACACAGCAAGTCATATAGACATGCAGTTCCTTCAACCATAATAAAAACAAAAACGCAGAAAGTTTCACAATAACACAAACCCTTATTTCAAAACCAGTCATTACAGACATAAAAAAGACAAAAAGACCAGTTAAAGCCAATCATTTCAATAAAGAAGATAAATTGACTATGTTAATGTTCATGAATTCAATAATTTATATTTTAGCCTGCTAATGGGTAACCTGGAGAAAACCCACACAGGCTTTGGCAAAAGATGAAAACATCAAAATTAAACCCAGACTTTTAATGTTGTGAAGTGATGTTCAATATAGCATCCATTTACCCCAACATTTTTACACTTCTATACTTAACTTTAACCCTATTAGCACCTCTTTTTTTCTACTGCTAGTTCTCAGTAGGGCATCACTTCACCTCTCTCCTGTTTGTGGAGTTTCTGTTTCTTTGCCTTAAAAAAGCTCTTTAATGTGGTAATGGTTTTAATGGAAAAAATTTTCAGTTTGTTTTTGGTAGTGATTAGGAACCAAATGAGTGATGAACATAATTTGTATTTAATTATAGCCGGCAGCATGGTTGAGAACGTTGATTAATGTTATCATGTAAATGTTTAAAATGTGGTGAATAAAAACAATAAAAGTATTAGTATATTAAAAGTGATATAACTTAAATACGTTCCAAAAAAATTTGGATTATCCCAATATCAAATATGAGAAAGTACAGGGAGAAAAATATCAAAGATAAAAAATTTAAAAATTCTAAAATTTGCTTATTTGATTTAATACTGGCCTCCCTAGCGCTAGGGACTCCCGGTTCGAATCCCAGTCTGGGCGGAGTTTCCATGTTCTTCCCGTGTCCACGTGGGTTTCCTCCGGGTTCTCCGGTTTCCTCCCACAGTCCAAAAACATGGATCAAGTCAATTGAATTCTCAAAATTGCCCTGTATAGAGTGTGTTAGTGCTGGGTGTATCTGCCCAGCATCCGAAACTAAAGTGGATAAAGTGGAAGATAATGGATGGGATGGATAGATTTTATACTGCACTGGAGTCATTTTATGTTTTTTTGTGTTATTTGCATATAAGGGGGTTGCATGCAAAACATGCAAATAGTGGCCTATGTAGTACACAAAAATCAATTTCATTTTCTTACCAGTAAATTTATAGATGAAAGGCATTTGCAGGTGCTGATGAAGAAGTTTGTTTTTCAGACTAAATGTGACATTGAGTGTTGTGGCTGTCACAGCATAGATGCTTTTCAGATAAATCAGTCCATTTTCTAAATCATTTTGCATATAGGTCTGAATGTCTTTGGTGATATTCTCGCCATGTTGTCCCCTCCACAGGATTTCTGGCTCAGGAAAATCTTCTGCCTCATACTGCACTAAAATTGATGAGTCAGTTGCATTAAAGCTCAGCCTTGGCTCTGGGTAAATAGCTTCGGAAATACAAAAAAACAGTGGTGTTACAAAAATGAATGCAGTGTTCACTAAAATCAAATAGATTATACAAAAATACCCATGAAACTAATTAAGTAACAGTAAAGTAATTTTCAGTCAGTGAGTTTTGAGTTTTAACAAAATAATGGCTCAGTTCAGCTCAATTAATTTGAATGTTCAGGTATTTTATAGACTTATCTATAATACCTTATTGGTTATTTACTGTAAGAGCTGTTCTTTTCAGCTAAAACATTTTATTAATGCACATAAACTCAAATAAATACAATTTTAAAAGTTTTACACTTGATAAACCTTGTTGCATATCTTTTCAGGCTCTCATTAACCTGTTCCCTACTCTCACCACAAGTAACAAACATCACAAACATCATATTCCTTGGAGACTCCCACCTATTCTCATCTGTCAGTCTGAACATCAACATTGCAAATAAGAATAGACTCAGAGCTGTCCCTCGAGGCAGCACAATCCCAACATTAAATTCATTTGAAATTTTTATTGCTCCACTGTCAGATTGTCCTTATACATACGTATACTGAACCACCCTCAACATATTGCTCTGCCCCTCCTGATTTCCTCATAAAATACCACAACATCTCTCTTGGCAGCTAATCAAAAGTTGGTTCAAGATCTACAAATAGACAGTGCAATTACTTTTCCCTTTTCCTGTACTTATCCATCAACATTTATATGTTGATGGATAAGCAAATATTACATCAGTTGTGGATTTTGAAACTGCTGTACAGAAATATTTGGCACTTCTCTTAACCTAGCTTCCACTATTCTTTAATCTTTAATTAGCTTTATTCCTCTATAGTTACCGTAGATCTGCACATTGTTGAAAATTACAGTTTAAGTAATATTTTTTTAATTTACGCCTTTCCTGTCTTTTATAAACATTTTCAACAGCCTTTCAACTCACTTCCATTTTACTTATCTAAGTCACCACTTGGTTCACTATCTCAACATCATCCAACCTTCTGTTGTTCATTTTCTACATGCATCGGTTTCTTAAAGTACTCTTTCCACCAGCGCATCTCTCCCCCTGATGGGCATGAGGACCCCCCCCCCCCACGACCCTAGTAGAGGATAAAGTGAAAGATAATGGATGGATTGTTAACAGATTCCCACAACAGCTGCATCCTTAGCATTCTAAACTGCTTTATTTTTTCCCAGCTCAGTTCACAATTTGTCATTAGACTTCTATTGGCCTTCACTATTTCCATTTGTTTTTTAAATTCATATGACTTAAATGTTAGTGTGTAAAGTGGGGTTACGGGCAAGATTTCATTGTTGTTATAATGTTTTATAATTGTTGTTATAACTTCATGTTAAAAGTCTTACTTAACAGTTCCATGTGAGAAAGTTTGTCAGTGCTGGGATTTAAACCCCAAACTGGTATTTTACATTAACAAGTGCCTTGAGGAGTTTTTAGCTTATATTTGTCTGTTAATAAAGTTATTAGTGAAGGTAAAATATTTGCAAAACTCATAATAAATCAAAAAATAAAGTAATTAGTAAGGTCAAGTTTTAGGTTATAGGTCAAATCAGTAAAGTAATAAGACTTATTTTGTTTACTGTGCATGTGCAAGAATTTGTCCTCCACATTTAACCCATCCATGCAGTGAAACACACATATACACACATACACTGGTGAAGTGAACTGGTTAGTAACAAAAGGTTTGCTTACCTCCATAATCTAGCCATAACTCAGATTTATTTGTTCCTGTTCTGGTGTTTACATTGCACAAGTACAACCCAGCATCACTCGGTTTAACATGCTCCAACCTCACCGAAGCATTTCCTTTAAACATCTCACTCACAAACATGGAAGTACGCCCTTTGTAGGCAGGGTCCAGCTTTGCCAACTGGTCCTTCTCATAATAGAAGCTGTGCACTATATGAGGTGTCCCCATTATCTCCTTCTGCCAAGTCACCGCCAATGTGGAAATACTGTTGTCAAGCCAAAAATCCGGGGAGAATGTGCACTGCAGAATAACAGGATGACCTCGGATAGCAAGCGCACGTTGTGCTGGTCTCCTTCCAAGCTTTTCTAAAAAAACAAAGATAAATACTTGCTAGCAATAGAAAACTGAATTTTAACAAAATGTTGAGACAGTACTTTAGTGAATGACTTTTTCGCCAGCCATAATTGTGATAAATTTTTTAAATCTCTTTTTTACTGTAGGCGTAATTAGGTGATCGAAAACAATGATTAGCATATAGTAATGTCAAAATTTTTTACTTTTTTCAAATTCATTCCCTTTACAAATTCAATGTCAGTGAACTTTAGTTCAAGCAAATAGGATACTTCTTTTTACACAAGCAATAAATCTGTAGTTTCAAGCATTTAAAATACAGAATCAGTAATATGTAAAGATAACGAGGGAATCCAGGGTCCATTAAATAGCATTGAACACATACATGTAAAATCAATAATTGAGCTTAATAGTGAGTTAGTCATCAACCATTAGTTCTTTGTTTAAAAAAACTGCACATAAAAAGTACCAAATAATTTAATAAATCCCATATAAAGGCCAGACAAAGAGTCAAAAATATGGCAAAAAGTTGTATTCCATTGGCTCTTCCTGCAATTATAAGGAATATTTATATGGTTTATGAAAGAAATATTGATGTAACAATAAAAAATGATTATATAAGCATATAGTTTTTAGTACCTAGTGTATAAATAAACTATATGCTTATATAATCTGTTTTGATTGTTACATCAACATTTTCATTTCTCCATATCAAGTCATCCAGGATTCAGTGAGAGCAACAAAATTACCAAAAATATCATAATATGGTTATATTTTGCTAAATCTTTTATTACGTTTATTTCATCAGCTTGTTGTAACCAGCTACAATTCCTACAGAAAAATGGCTGCACATGAAATTGCATACGACTCAGGACCAAACCCTATTTGAATATTTGGCTTTAAAGGACCAAAGACCACATTAAAAATCAGCTTCACATTAAAAACCAACAGATTTTTGAGAATACACTAACAATAACATTTTATTTGTATTACCCATATAATTTTTGTGGCTATTAAAAAATGAGTTAGATTTTCATTTAGTAATTGAGTTGTTTTTTCTGATTAGGCTGAAAAAAGTTTATAAAACCATCAAATGGCATTGTGATGGAGAGAGTTTTCCATCAAAACACTACAGGACAGGTAGAACGATGGACACGGCATGTCTATATACGAACGTACTATAAAAGCCCTGCATGTCTGTGTGGGTTCGGTAGTCTAACATTAGGAGAACACTTAACAACAATGTTGTGCTAAATGAGAAAGCCTCTGTTTAAAAGAATATTGCTCCCTATTTGCTTTTAGCTAAAGATCATGTTGACAAGCCAGATGGTTATTAAAGCAAAGTTTTGTGGACAGATGAGACCAAAACAAATGCTTTCAGTTTAAATAAAAAGCCTGTTTGTATTTTAAAAAATGCACTGCATTAAAATCTGATCCCATTTGTAAAATCTAGTGGTGGTAGTATTAAGTTTTGGAACTGTTTTGCTACATTTGGGCCAAAAACCCCATCTTACCATCATTATGAAAAATATTAATTCTGAATAATAACAGTACATTTTAATTTAAAATCTCAAGATATCTTTATGTATGCCATATTTTAAGAGAATAAGAAACAGAATACTTTATTAATCCCCGGGGGAAATTGCAAAATGTTGTTAACCATGCTGCAAGACACAACCTTAAGTCCAGAAAATGTTCTACCAACGTTCATTTATTCATTTATTTATTATCTTCCACTAAATCCT
Source organism: Corydoras maculifer (assembly GCA_019802435.1). Classification (NCBI taxonomy): domain Eukaryota; kingdom Metazoa; phylum Chordata; class Actinopteri; order Siluriformes; family Callichthyidae; genus Corydoras; species Corydoras maculifer. The sequence goes on from JAFMOD010000320.1 coordinate 747,104, forward strand.
CTACTAGGGTTGTGGGGGGGTTCCCCATGCCCATCCAAGGGAAAGCGTTTCAGGCGCTGGGCAGGGCGCCAAACTGTCGCTGGGCATACTCACTCACACAAACACAAACATACTCTATATTGGGTAATTTGGAGTATTCAATTTACCTTGAATCCATTTATTTGGACTGTGGGAGGAAACCGGAGAACCTGGAAAAGACCCACGCGGACATGGGGAGAACATGGAAACTCCACCTAGATCAGGATTCAAACCTTTAATCCCCAGCACTGAGAGGCAAACGTGCTAGCCACTAAGCCACCGTGCCTTCCTATACCAAAGCTTTAGGTTATAGGTCAAAGTTAAGAATGTGAAAATTGGAAGGAACTGTACTTAAACACAGAGTTGACACTGTTGATGCTGCCACTTAAGGAGGATGAGTCCCCCACTGAGCCTTGGTCCTCCCAAGGTTTTTCCCTTAAAATAACAACAAAAGTTTTTCTTGCCCCTGTCGACTTGCTCTTTGGGGGGTTAAAGTTTTATAACACTGTTAAGCTGCTTTGTGACAATGTACTATTGTAAAAAGCGCTATATTAATAAACTACTTAAACTTGAACTCGTGTGATATTTCCTTTTGTTTGGACTGAAGGACTTTATATCAGTGGGAATCTACGTAGGATATTGGCTTGTAAGCATTTTAATGTGGGTTTTCCAGCTCAAGACATGCTGAGAAAATAGTAAAAGGCTTCTGAGTTGGTGTATTTGCCAGCCGTCTTCCATTCTGAAACAAACCTTTTCTTTCAGATCAGCTCTGAATCTTTGCCCTGAAATGACTTTCTTTCTACGTCATAGATTTTCACTGATGTCCGTCCAATCGTGTTTGTCTGCCAAACAAGCGCGATAAATAACAAATACTCATGTACAGCACCGCTTTTTAACATTAAAAGGCTTTTTATATAAAAGTAGCTATATAAAGGTTGATCTCTTATCCAGTCCAATCGAGTTGCTTTGTCAGAAATAGATAATGGTTCAAAATACAGTAAACTGACAGTCGTGATTTTCCGCTGCTGAGACATCCGATGAAGTAAGAAAAATAACAGTTTCAAATAAGACAATCTAAAAGAACAACCGTTTCTTCTTTCGATCGAGTTTTGAAGTGGCGTAGGATTTATCTACATAGATGTAGTTGTACAATTACAGACTGTATTGCCCTTTTTTTGTAAGTCCTTGTTGGTTCTCTGTTCTCTATTGGTCAGGAACAGGGGCATCGTTAGACCTGGGCTTTCGGGGTTATAACCCCGGACATTTTGTCAGTAGCCCCGGATCAAATGAGAGCAGCTTTCTCTGCAGCCTCTCCTCCAGCATCGGGACGGAATGGTTAAATCACCTTCAGCTATTTGTGCTTTCAAGCTCTGTGTGTGGTTGTGTGTGTGTTGTTGGAATTCATAAACATAAAAGCCATAAATTGCATTAATTTATCCTAACTGTTTGAAAGTATGTAATCTATGTATGTTAATGGTTCAACATGCAAAATGGGACAGTCAACAGAAACAGGTCTTAAGTGCCCTTCATGCCCTAAGAGAAGGCAGGAAGAAGGACCAGATGGTGGAGAAGTTTGGGAGGATGTTCTCAACAAGACAAAGGGAGTGCTTATGCACATACACAGGGAAAGGACAGCCCTCCTAAGGTTTATAAACCGAAGCTGGATCTTTCTGAGTCAGAGCTCTCTCATCAATCGTGGTTGCCTGCCATTGATGATTTTTCTGTACACTTGGATGTCTATTCAGTAACTTGCATCAAAATATGTTTGGAACAACGTGCATCTCCGAGGCCGTTTATTGAACATCTAACAGTGCTTGTGTGTGTGTTTGAGGGAGACAGATTTGTTTCACCTATAGCGAGAGTAAAGTTACTGTAATAACTGTATGTTGGCTGTAAAGAGCAGCTTTCAGCTTTCATAAAACCGCCAGAATTTTTCTGATGGCGCAAAGTTACGGTATTTCAAAACCTTGTTAAAACTCTCATCTGACTCAGAAAACAGATTTGTTCTTTTTTGCCGAAGCTCAGGTTCGTTTATTCAAAAATTTGCAGCCAAAGCCATCAGTTATTAGAAATGAATGTGCTATCCACTGCTGACAAACATTTCATATGCAATTTAATTTTATCCAGTATAACTAATAAATGATCAAACAAAATGAATGTAACAACAGTTTGAAAAATGGATAAATTCACTCATGAAAGGGCAATTTTTAAAGAGGACAGAGGGGAAGTAAGGAATCTAGTCTAAAGCCCTAAAAACCCTAAAAATGCCCCAGGTCAGGAACATCACAGGACGGGTATAATTCAGGTGGTGTATTGTTTATTATTTCAAATATAAGTACATTGTCATTTAGCAGACGCTTTTATCCAATGCAACTTACAAATAGTAGAACAACACAGTCCAGGAGTTAAGGAAAAAAACAGTTACACCGTATAATCACATAATCACTTTTTAATCTGGCTTCACAGTTTTTTTTCTTTTTTATAGCTTGTGCTTGTGGAAATTCAGTTTTACCCTTACACTAACAATAAAATAAGGTTAAACAGCCTTTATTGTCTAGGTATCAAACCTGGCTCAACTGCGTGGAAGGTAGCTATGCTAACCGCTTTACCAAATTATAGGCCATACGGGACAGTGGGACATTGAAAGAGCTTTATAAAATAAAAAGTTACCTGACATCACGTGACCTTGTGGCACAATGGTAGCGTGTCTGACTCCAGATCAGAAGGTTCACGTCATGGTCAGGCTGTCTTTTACTGTACTTTATTTTAGCTTAACACTATTATTCCAAGGTGCCATACCAAACACACATACATGTAAATGTTTATGTAAATGTGAGCTACCTACTCACAAGATATCAGCTCTAACACCTGGCTTGTGCTTTAGTTGTAATAGCAAATTTCTTACATAAATTAATACTAAACTAGTTTCTATTTGTTAAAATGAAATATATAATCATTAAAGAATATATACTATATAAAAGTTATAAAAGTATATAAACTACATAAAATACGATAATGTAGGCTTAGTTTATGAATTGGTTCTAAATAAAGCCGATAGAGCTGATATAAAGCAGGGCTGGAGCTTTATTTACAGACTACAGGAATTAAACATAGCACAGCTGCGTCAAAGGGTTATTTGGTACATTGTCATGCTTAGCCTTCAGCTGGCAGTGGAGAAGATGGCAAAATGAAGGATTTATTTGAGAAAAAGCTCACGGAACGAAGACAACCAGAACAGAACACAAAGCAACGCAAAGTGACAGGAAAACACATGACAAGTAAAAGGTGAGGTACATTCACTATGACTAACAAAAAGTACACGCGAGAACATAGAGAAACACGGAAATATGCTAAAAGGTGCTTCTGACACATAGTTTTAATTGATTTTGACAGTAAATCAAAATTTTGAAGTAAACCTACTTGACAGTACGTGTGTTTATGATGTTATTCTAGGATGGATTTCCTTTTGCTGATTCAACAGCTGCTAGAATACTCTTGTGGGGTGGCTTTTTGTAGAATTTTAAATTGTGTTTGTGGGAATGTTTTCAAACATCTAGATGAGCAGTTGTAAGCTAGTTCATCCTATACTGTCCAAGTCCCTGATGTCCTTACAGATTTCTGAATTGGGGGATTAAAAGAAAAGGAAAATGGTGTTTTCCAGTTTCTTCCCACAAAATCTGGCTACAAAAATTTAATATAATACATAATATTGTCCAAAATCTGTGACTTGGTGCTTTTTATATATAAATATATATAAATTTAATTTAATGTGTGTGCCAATACTTCTGATCATAAAGTTTACATGGCTGACGTGACTCAGAATGAATACATGATCAGGTCTTATGTTGATATATTGGTTTTTAGAACTTTTAAAATACTAGCTTGTAAATAGAAGTATATTTCTCAAAAATAAAGGCATTCATGTAATAAAGAGGGAAGCTAAGACCAAAACTCTGACAGCAGCACACATTCCTTACTTGGTTGCTTCCTTGGCAACCACTGTTTCTATCGCACACAGCTGAAAACAAGTGATGTAAATATAGTGGTGCTGCTTGAAAGATAGAATCTTCTGTTTTGCTTTAAAATTTGTTAACATTGTGTTATTTCATTGTGTATTTATTTTTACAAAAAATATAAAACTTGGCTGCCAAAAATCAAACGTTGCAAATAAGCTCATAAGTTCTGTTTACATTTGACTCTTAAACATTCAACATCAGAACCATGAGAATTCATGGAAACTTCATCCAGATCGGGATTTGTAACTGGATCCCCAGCGTAGAGAGATGGACATGGTAACCATTCCTCCACTATGAAGCGTCAGAATGTTCACAACTGTTTATTCACCGGTTCTGATTGTCCTAGAAACTACAGACGAATTAATGCTTAGAAATAGAGTATGACATACATCCCTCTTTAAGTTTATGATATTCGCTTGTAAACTTTACTCACTCCAGTGATGACACACAGTGGTCAATAGTGGTAAGAATTTAGAGAACAAAAAAAAAAAAACTTGTCTTGCTATAAACATACCAGATACTGAAAAGACATGTCTTCTTTGTAAAAACATTTCAATAAATTCACGGTAAAACTGAGTTTTGAATTAAAAAAAAAAAATAAAGTAAAAAATTGAATCATACCATTTCGAAATTGGACTGAATAAGAATGTTTTATGAAACAAGAAAAAATAAATAAAAAAAACTTTTTCAACAGTATATTTTACCAGGCTAAAAACACATATGTGCAATAATATTCTTAGGACAAATGAAAGCAAAGTTTTTGTAGGATAGAATCTTTACTATTAGACATGTGGTAATGATATTAATTTAGATTTGCAATGAGATAAACAGAGAGGCTGGAAGTCATGAAGAAATGTTCACCACTTCCTGTCTAAAATGTTCTTAACAGTGAAAGATAGTGTGATGGATTAAGCTGGGCCAAATTCAATCATATTACCAACACGTATTCCCCAATCTGACTAGATTTAAACTAATGATTAATATGCATGTTTAACAGCAATCTACATAAATACTATGTTTTACTGTTGTGAAATAAATTTATCAAAGATGTGAAATCAAAACACAATGTTTCGTTAATGTAGATTGTTTTAATGTGAAGAAAGAAAAAGATAAGTTTAAAAATGATATTTAAATATATTAATTTATCTTTGTAAAATGCAGAGGCCCACTAGACCACTTCAGTATACGTGATATGGCACCAAATAACACAAATTAGAAATTATGGCCTGGCCTTGGCCTGAAAAATTTCCTCTAACCGGACCCTACTGAATTTGAATTAAATACTTCTGTTCTAAGATCTGTGCCTCAAGTTTAACTCCCGGTTTCCACTGAAGGCACATGTACCCATTTTTGAAACTGTTAGTGGTGGCTGTCCTCCATGGCAATCAGCATTGTGATTATTGAACTCCTGATTCATTAGTTAATTAATAAAATTGTGGAACGGTGGAACGAGCTTCCCAACTCTGTCTATAAAGCAGTACCACTAAGCAGTGTTAAGAAACTACTGAAGACGCATCTCTTTAACAAATACCTGTTGTAAAAAAAATATAATAATAATAAAAAAAAAAATTTATAAATAAAAATTGGGGGGGGGGGGGGCACAGCATCAAATAACAATCAGGTTTAAAGATTTTACAGTGTGGTTGGTTTTATGCATAGCTTCTGTCTTGTAATGTTCTCATTTGTAAGTCGCTTTGGATAAAAGCGTCTGCTAAATGACTAAATGTAAATAAAATTGACAGATAAAATGGATAAATAACAGACATGAAAATATGACATCGCTATTTCAAACTCACAACACAATCAACCTTGCCCTTTGATGCTGGGAGGACAGAGTGTAGGCCCACATCTAAGAGTGCAGTTGATGGGTGGGTTCTGCATCATTGGCCAATAAACCATGATGTCCATACTAAAAGTTGTGAACAGAAACTTTGTCACGAGCTGAGAAACACAAATATTTAGTTTACTGTGGACGCTACCCCACAAAGCCAAGGGAAAGAACCAAAGGAATACTGGAGTTCATGACTCCAATCATGCATTTAACATATCCCTAGTTATAAAATGGCTATTAAGCGCAGATTTTAACCACAGAAGCCATATTCATCTAGTTTAGGGGTGTTTACCAGCACCAACCTCCAAAGATAAAGGTTTATCATCCATCCTAGTTTAGCACACGCCTGGCTATATCAATATTATGGCATATTGTTTGTATCCAAGGGCAAAGACAAAAGGTACAAAGGTATTAAATAAAATGTTTTATGTTGAGGTCCTTTAGTGACTCCAGTATCCTTTTGGCTAATTTTGAACAAGTCTTTCAGGTTGTCTATAATATTTGGGCAGCTAATTAGGATTCGCTTCATTGTTTATGGTACATTAAACGACTGTCCCTTTTGTGCAACAATAAGTAAGATTTGTATGCTGTGTTCGATTCGAATGCACCAACTTGTGAATATGGATCGGTTACGGTATTTGTGGGGTCAGTGGGTGTTGACAATTTGTGAAATTAGTTTGCTATGACTACTCCTGTGTCATTATTACAGGCATTTAATTAAAACTTCAAATAAAAAATACATATATAAAAAAAATAAATAAATAAATGTAGGGTGAGGAAATCAACTTTCTATAAATAAGAGTACAATGCTGCTTGCAATTATTAGAGACAAATCTCACTAGTGCTTTGCAGTTAAGCTGGTTTTAAAAAAGCACCCCTTTAGCATGACGTTTAGGACTATGCACAATCTTACAGGCTTTTATAGCCGGTGCTTAAATGTAAAAAAATTCCAACATACAGTAATGTCTTGTTGAATGTCACAGGAATACAACTCAGGTATATTTTCACAATTTTAATAAAAAAGTAACATGTTCCAGTACAAATATATAAGTTGACATTTGCATCAAATCAGCGAAGTTTTAGAACTCGATTCATTGTTCATACACTGTGCTCCTGGTGACGAACTAGGAGTCAATTAAAACGCTAATTTACAAAAATTCCTCAATGTTATTTTACAGGTAATCCTTCTGAGATGGAGGAATGCTGAACCACAGCAGTTTTTTCAATTTTAGGCTTCTGTAGCTGGCCCTCTTCAGTTGAACTGTTCATAGTTCTTTTCATTTCACTAAAAAGGAAATATATAAAACAAAAAAAAATGCATAACTATATGCACACAACCACAAGGTGTGGCCAAACAAAAATGTATTTCTCACATACCATAAACAGCATGTGGAGGACATAACTTATTGGATTTAAGAAATTCCAACATTTGACTTTTTATTATAATTTTTTTTTTACTACATATTTCGAAGTGTGTTGTGTCCATAATATACAATTGGATTGAAAGACAAAAGCAGTATTGAAACATTCATCCAAATTTCTTGTTCACACCCTTATGATTTCACTCGTCTCATGTGTACGCGCACAAAAAAAATTAAAGATGAAATTTGCTTCCTTCACACCCAGTAGGGCATATCTATGGCACTTGTTTGTACATGAATGCTAACCTCAAAATTCAGCCAACAAACTGAACTAGACTGTAAAGACACAATAATATTTATTTTTCCTTTCAGAATAGGTTTTTAAAAACACGTGCTGGATCTAAGAAGCACAGTTTAACTAAAAGCAATGAGATCTACAAGTAAGCAAATGTCACAACCATGCATTCTCCGATTAAAAACGCCCTGTATATTATGTGCATTAAAGGGTCACCTCAACACTAAATATTGTGCTTTTCATTAAATGTTAGGCCATTTAATAGACACTTGTATCCAAAGAAACTTACATATACTTCAACTTCATGGTTGGGAACAGAGTACAGGGTTAACCATGATACAGTACGCCTGGAGCAATACAGGTTAAGGTTAAGACTTTGCTCAATGGCTCACTTCATTGATCTTGATGTTTGTACATCCCAAACTTCAAATTGATAGTCCAACGCTACATCATAATGCTATTTTTGTGTTGAAGTTTATATTTCAAGTTGCAGCATACAATTGTAAAAAGATGATTTCTAACAGTGACATGGTTTCTAAGGAGTGCATGACCTTTTTTTGGCCAGGCAGTGTAGCTCTGTGTTCTATTACACAGGAACAAAATAACAGCAACTTTATATAATACTTAATTTATATAGTAACTTAGTAGTCAATCAGCTTTTTATGAGCAAATCATTTACACTGGTCAAACAATCAGCAAATCTCGTAATAAAAAAGATTTAGGGCTGACTTATCACAGCCCTAAATGTTTGCTTAAAGATACACATCTAAATGCACCAATTACCAACAGAGTATATATTTAGCATACAAAAATGGTTTACAATTATTTAAATATCAAGTTTAATACACACACACACTTTTGTATTGACCCCTCCACACCACACCAACATATTCATTTACCTTTAACAGGTGTGAGGATGTCAATCAATCGGTGTTCAGCAGCACGGCCTATCAGCATCTGCATGAGACAGAAAACTATTAGTAAATAATAAACAAACCATAGTCAATTTAATTTTATGCAACTCCTGCTGATTATATTTGAATCTATTTTAGTGTAAAGCAGGCTAGTAATGTATTAGATTAATAAGAACTACATAATTGACTATTGGCCCAGTCTGCACCAATCTATTTTGTTTTAGTTTTTTTTGTTGCTTTAAATAAAACTATTTTGATAGCAAGAGTTGCATTTTACCTCCTTAACTACATTTGTAGATTTTTTAAGTTGTCAATGTAAATATTTTTAAGCAGAAACATAAAACAGGTGTGTTAAGAAAGACTTATTGCAAGTTACCTTTTTTGAAGCGCTTCCTAGACTTTACGTCTCCTTCCCGTATTTTGTTCTTTATTATTTCCGCCTGCAAGTTTGCAATGTTCACACTACACAACATTTAATCGAGTGTGATGCCGTGCACAAATAAATGCTTTTTTTCTGGTCAGGAAATGTTCTTTTAGCATACTTTACCTGGCATTACAAATGTATAGTGGTGTCTTGTACTTAAGACTATTCTAATTTCGAACGTTTCAGACAAACTGAATTCGGAGTTTGAACGATGCTCGACATTCAAATATTTCTGTAAAGGTGCTTGCTGCGTTAACACCAATCAAAAAGAATCCAGAATGGAGTATACGTATATACACTAAACTAAATGTGCCAAATACTGAAACATTACAAATGTCAGTAACACAACTTGCACAAAATGTCCTGCAGTCAGAACATGTAACGACGCAGACATGCATGATGGAACAATGTCAAAACAGTGAGCTCACATGGATTCTCATCAATTGGTGTCAAATGCATTTACACTTGTTTACTTCCCATTTATATTATATTAAATTATGGCATTTAAGAGTATACACGCTTGTCATTTTAATTCGTAATTAAGGACATTTAGTTTAGTTATTTTTACCTGTGTATTTGATGTTAAGCAAATTGGGCAATATTAGGGTATTATTTTGATAAAAAAAGACTTTTCATTTTAATAAAAAGTTAATTCGAACACCCCCTTCCCCAAAACAAGTTAAATACAAAGTACGAGACACCACTTTAAGATTTGATCATTTTAGAAGCCGCTTGGCAGGACTCACCACTCGATCCTTTTTGATAAAAGGTAAAGATGAAGTGAGCAGCGTACTTTTTGAACACAGATGATCCTGGGGATGTCGCTGGAGTTTAACTGGCCCCCGTTCAAGAGGATTCGCTGGATCATGTATAAATCATTGAACTGAGTAGCTGAATCATTTTGCCACTAGTAATAAGAGTGAGGTTTAACACAGTATGAAAAGTCAGTATACAAATGCTCATTTAAACGTTCATGTTTTAGGGTGAACTACAAAGTATAGCTGTAGAAGTTGCTTATGCACTATTGGAACAGGATTAGCTATAAACGTTCTGTCCTTTTGGGTGGTTTTGAAACATGAATTTCTAAGGAGTTTCTGTTTATTATAGAACACTTTGAGGGGATTTTTTCCACCTCATGTTCCAAGTGAACCTCTTCCAAATCAATATACATGTTTTCCCTGCTGTATAAATTAGATTTATCTATAGAAGGCCAAGCTTTCAAACTTTGCTACAAGATTCTACATCTATGGCTAGATTTGTTAAAAGCCAGAAATTCATAAAGACTCAAATTAAATTAAACTAAACTTTTCATTTAACTGGCCACAAAACTTGGCCAAAATGAAGTCAATATGTGACCCCGGAAATGAAGACACGTGCATTCAAATGCTGCAGAACTAATACTAGCCATAAAACTAATGCAAAGCACGATGCATTCTAAAGTAATTTGGACTAGGAAATGTTAACTTGAGTTACTTCCGAATAACTGAATAATGAATTCTTTTTACATAGCCTACAGTATTTAATACTTTAAATAAATCATAGTATATTTACAGGTTTTACTGACATTTACTTAACATTGTGCTGATTACAGCAGAGAATCAATAAACTATCAAGTAATGTCAGTTATAATGTTTTTCCAAGACACCAGAGATTATCAACTGTCTTGCACGGTCATATTTTATTCAAACATTAAATCCTAAACCTGCTGACAAAGTCCAAATTTGTCTACTTGCAATTTATTTTTTCAAAATATTAAATAAAATTATAATGATTTTAGATTTAGCAAAGAGATCAATGATACATTTACATTGTAACTTAATCAGTGGTAATTAAAGTTACTTCAAATAGGTCAGCTTATTCATCTTTCCACACATTTTTGCAAGTTACTAAACACATGCGTGCATTCAAATTCAATCACTAAAACTTTTGTTATAGTGCATTCATTTAAAAGTTTTGCCTCATTTGGGGTATTTTTTAAAGGGCATTCAAATGCATGCCTTATACTTCAGAAGCAAGAAAACTGGAAATTATGTTTAACCTGTAGGGCTTAACAACCTAAAATAAACTACAAACAAACATCAGAAAATAATTTAATTAGCTTTTAAGTTTATAATGGAAACACAAAGTAGTGCACCATTCATATACCTGCTAGGTGAGTTGATTAAACGAACCATTATACAGCATTTCTTTTTAGATGCATCTGATCACACTAAACTATAAAATCTAACTTTACCCATTTTGAATTAAGTATAAATTGAAATAGGTTCACAGTTTATGTTACAGGTTGTGCATCATTTTAACCATGATAAATATTTGGTAGGAGCAACTAAGTGCAGTTTACTTGGTTTTATTAGTAATATTGTTACAGGAGTATTTCAGTCCTAAAAGCAAAAACGAAGCTGCCTCGCTGCTTAAAGTCTTGGCTCTTAGCTTTAAATCTTATCCTGTTCCAATACTGCTTCAAAATCTACCAGCAGTTTAAGTTACTTTGGTTTTGATAAGCAACGGGTTACACAGTTATCACACAATATTTTAGTAAAAACTCAAGTTTTGCATTTGCATGCAATTTTCTGGAAGACTAGTTGGAACTATTGACTGCTATAAGAAAAGCAAAATACCAGGTGGTGTTAGCTGGAAAACAAGACTGCGCTTTATTGACAATATTACTTCACAAAGACATTTAGTTCCCTATTTAGGCAACGAATACAAGGTTTGTTTTTGTGTAATACAAAGCTATAAACAGCAAATACGGGTTACGCAATTATATACACAATTTTAGGTTGATCACACTGTCCCCTTTTTAAAGCGAAATGCTTTAGTACTGTTTGTTTGTTTTTGCTTTATCCCACGCACATCACAGAAACTACTGCCGGGGGAACATTTTAAACTCACATTACAGCCTCTATATTTAGCGATGGGTTTAGGGGTTTAAATGACGTCCTAATTCTACATTTCAAATGCTTTTTTAATGAAATGTGATTTTGGAATTATGATCAAGCTATCAGCATTTTTGTAGTAAACATTTTGGCGACTGACCAGAGTTACATTAACAACTAAAGCTAGATAGCGCAAGACAACGATGTAGAGGAAACAAAGAAGAAAAAAAACAAAGCGCATTCATCAAGTGTACCTCAAACGATTTGCATTTTCAAAACAATACATGTTTGTACATTAAAAAGCATTAGAGTTGTGGAAATAAAACTAAATAAAAAAATGACAATCTAAGAGTGGAAAAAATAATCTAAGAATTACTTTGAGCTGTTAAAAGGAGTTAGAACAGGATCCTGGGAAGGGGGGGTTCACACAACCCAAAAGAGAAACGCCTCAGAACCTTCCATAAGGGTGCTCGCGGAAGCTTTTGTTCTGGCGGGAGGAAGGAGCTTTCCCTCCAGTGCTGCCCCATGCACCACCTTCCCAATCATCCTCGGCTGCAAAAATGAGATACAAGACAAGCAGCAGTTTAAGAATGGCACATGTTTAACTTCTTAACTGCTGCTACTACAGGGACCTTATGAGACAAAAATACATGATAAAACAATACTGTCGAAATATGTTCGCTTCTGGAAGCTCTGGTTCCTAATGACTGCAGTAAACCTGGGATGCGTCCCCTGAATATACAATCAAAGGCCTATTACAGCCTGCAACTCAATAGAAAGCACTGAAGCAGAGCAGCTCAGAACATAGATCATGGAAGATTCAGAGGAAAAATAAAACCCATAACCCCCCCCCTCCCCAAGAGACCCTTATTTAACTTTTAAGCTACTCTACTGCTTGAAAACGCTGACCCTTACCATATGACTGATAACTTTCTTGAGCTTCACCATGGCCATAGTCGTAGTACTCGGTTTCTCTAGATGAAGAAATTTCATTTAGATGGTATTCTTATTTTACTGATTCCAAAAAACACTCAAGTAAAGCCCATGTTTTTTTTTTAATCTGGCAGCTTACTTACCCCTGTGGTGCTGCCTGATTGTAATAACTCTCATAACCTGGATCAGCATAGGACTCGTCATAGCCCTGAAAGTAGACCGTCAGCAAAATTAGCGCTTGAAACTGTATTTAAGGTATTATGTGGCTGCTTTATGATCCTCACATATTCTTCATAGCCTTCTGCTGCAGGATGCTGCTGGTGCGACAGAGCTGGCGCGGGTGCCATCCTCCCGCCGGCAGCAGCGGGAGGTCTAGAGCGTCCTGCTGCACCTCCCCGGGTAGAAGTGTTAGGGTGTCCGCCCCGCGCCCCTCGAGCCGCCCCTCGTCCCGGGCCTCCTCTGGTAGCACCTCCTCGTGGACCACCACGAGGTGGCATGCCACGAACCCTGAAATGCAACAGAGTTAAGACCAAGTTCAGAAACACATTTACACAAACAATTAACATAAAATCCTCAGAACACAAATGGTTCTCATCACAGCAACATGAGCATAATCTATTCTCACCTATTGGCAGCCATAGGAGGTGGACCACCACGTCCTCTACCAGGACCTCCTCGTCCACGAGACGGGCCATCCTGAGCACCATTCAAATAGGCGGGATCCATAAATGGATCCTGCATTTCCTCCATGTTATCCATCTGAGTCTGCAAACAGTTCATTATGTTACTGTCAGCAGCAGCACTTCAAAACCACCAGATTTATAAAACAACACCACAGAACTGCAGTCACATCCGAAAAAACTTACTGGCATGAGAAACTTTTTGACCTCATCCATGGCATGTGCCATGCGCATGTAGCATTCGGGAATGGGAGCAAAAACCTCAATGTATACGTGTAGCTCCATTGCCAGGTGTGCATACTTGGGCTCGCCTCCTTTCCGCAACTCTTCTTCCTTCGATCAGATTTTTCAAAATGAATTTGTGCTCATTCACTACACATTCAGTATTTATGTTAAAGTAATTAAAGAATAATTTATAATACTCCCGCATTCTCATGTGTTAATCTTTAATAAATAAACAAATTTATGATATATTTTCATAAACTACTGCAACAGTATTTATTGCAAAACATGGAGGTAACATGCTACTTTATATACAATTTAAGTGTAAAAGACTGACACAGTAACGTGTTGCTAATCATATGTTCATGGATTTTAAGACATAAAAAGTTTGTCTTTCAAGTGTCAGTGCAAGCCAGAGCATTCAATAAGAATGTTCTATTGTTACAGTAAAGATAAGAATTACTGGCAGGTCGGTTCATTTAGATTTAGAAACAATACACATGGACTTGAAGGTTCTCATCAAAGACCCTTAAATGTATAAAAGGGCTTAAAAAAGAGGGGGGGGGGGTGATAGAATCTTGGCTGTGTATGTAATCAAGTGCTTGTCTGCAAATTACATAACAAGCGAGAGAATCCAAAGACCAGAACATGTTGCTACATGCACCTTGTGAATTACTGACAAAATGCAGTCTCCAAGATCTGAAGTAAATATAAAATCTTCACATTAACCTCGTAAAGGTTACAATAATTTATCTTCTAAATCAGCCAAGGTAAAGTAACAGCACTAGTCTGATCAAGTCAATTCAATTGCAACCCAATAAAATTAAACATCCATGATATTATTGTTCAAGTTATGAAGGTTTGATACAAACATAATACCTGTGGGAAATGTAGGGGTATAGTCAATTGAACCTTAAATTCATTCAGTCCTGAATGGGTGTTGCCAATGCCTTTTGTTTTTGACAGTGGATAACAAAAACTTTGATATGAAAGGACACTGTCCATCTATTTACAGAGGAGTTTCTAAGTCAGTATCAGACTCTTACATTAGGTATTATAATACCAAAACATTTAGACATCAAGAGCTGAATGAACCAACCAGTGAAGTTATACATGGATGTAAAAACACCAGAGATCATACCCAAGTTCATGACCCATTATGTAGAATAAATGAATGGCTAAAAACTAAACATAGCATTATAGAAATTATTTTAAATTGGTTCAAATTAATTAGCAGCTTAAAAAGGATTTTTGAACATACACACCTTGTTTTTGTCTCTCATAGAGCCTTTTCCAAGCACAGAGATCTTAGCTCCTGTGTCTTCTTGAAGCCTTTTGATGGTGCTGCCCTGAGGTCCAAGAATCTTGCCTACAAAATTGACCTGTGAATAAGAGAAAATCAGGTAAGCTTGTGTAGGTAAAGAACAAAAATTTTATGGGTCACTGGTAAATCATACTCACTCTGGGGTACTGTTTGACTGGAATCAGAACTCTCTCCTTTACACGGACATTCTTGGCTGTAAAAAGATCTAGGTAGGTCTCACCTTCCTTCTTTGGCTCCCCTTTTTGTATCCTTTCAATCTCTAACAGAGAGAAAAGAAGGGGGAAAAATCAGGACCATAATAAAGAAATTCACAACATAAAAGCAAATTTACAACATTTTATACATAACTACTATTTTTTAAATAACTCTGTAACCCCCAAATTGACAAATAACTCATGCAATAACATTTTCCACTTTATCCTCTATTAGGGTCGTGGGGGTGTGTGTGTGTGTGTGGGGGGGGGGGGTTCCACATGCCTATGCAGGGGAAAACATATCGGGCGCTAATCCATCGCTGGGCACACATTCGCATAGACAAGCACACAAACACACTATATATGGGTTAATTTAGAGAATTCAATTGACTTGGACCATGTTTTTGGACTGTGGGAGGAAACTGGAGAACCCAGAAACCACAAGGACATGGGGAGAACATGGAAACTCCATGCAGATTGGGATTTGAACCTGGAATCCCTAGCGCTGAGAGGTGAACCTGCTAACCACTAAGCCACTGTGCCATATATATATATATATATATATATATATATATATATATATATATATATATATATATACACACACATACAACATAAATAAACCAGATGTTCACTAAACAACCACTGCTTAACAAGCAATGATAATAAACATGCAAATGTATTTGTTTGTCTGAAAAAACATATCCAATGCAGAAAAAAAGGAATCTGCCCTTTACAAAATTTAATAGACAAAGGCGCCATTTTAAGTCTGGAACCCTCCTTGCACCAAAGAACTGGTAGAACCGAATCCGAGAACAAACAAGACGAACCAGAACCGAGCTCAATATCACAGCACAGATTAAAACCCTGAGAATACAAACATGGAGCGATACACAAACAAAAAACCCAAACTAAGTAAAATCGACTCACCCACAAAATCAAAATATCATGAACCAAATACGAATTTGCTTCAGATTACGTCATAAAAGGGGGTTCGTTAACAACACGTAACGGAAAACTTTGAAACCGCTATTTCTCGATCAAAGTGGCTTGCAAACAACACGCGTAACATCTACACCAGAACAGATGGATGAATCCGGTGATGCTTTGTCCTCCACCGTTAGCTTAGCGCCCGGCTCCACGTTGTTAGCATTAGCATGAAGAATTATCGACGCACGAATTCTTATAAACGTGATAAAAAGGAGCCATGGAATCCTGCGCTCTGTGTGTTTACTGTGAGTAATAAGAGCTCGGTACAGACCTGCTGTGAGCAGTTTCATCGCGTGCGTAAACGAGGAATCCAGACTGTCTCTCTCAGCCTGCAGCTCCGGCAGATACTTGCTCTCGCTCTCCATGTTGGGATTCATGGCGGGGTTGGAAACTTTCTTGCCTTTGTTGTTGTTGTTCCGATTATCCATAATAAATATAAAGCCAGATGATCGAAATGTTGTGGAGTTTCTTTTGTTGGACAGAATCTGTGCAGATGAAACACCAGGCCTTACGCGCCTACCTCCTCAACCTGCAGCGTAACGAACAAAGCGACTACTGTTGCGCATGCGTCTTTTACTCCACCCGTTACAAAATAAAGCCCCGCCCCACCAGTGCGCTTTTCATTTTTATTGGACAAAGGATTTCTGTCCCGTCAATCATTGGGCAAAGGGTGGGACGCTTCCCCAAACAGAACATGAACACAATTAACAGACATAAAACATGAACATACAGGAATACTGCATGAACAAGGAATACTGCAAAGCGGCATACAACCCCCTACACTGTCCATACGGCAACGTGGCTGTCCGTACCTTGCGTGACCCACACGCCGACACAGATGGTAGGTGGCCCCATGAAACTTTGGGGCTATACAGGGGGTTATATTACGGAGCCCCTAAAGGGACATGGAAAATATATATATAATGCGAGATCTCGCAATAGTTATATTTATATTTATTACGAGATCTCGCAAAAGTTTATTATAAATTGGCAGACGACTGCGATTGATGAGAGAGCTCCTAATTCTCAAAGATCCCGCCTCGGTATTTAACCATTAGGTGGGCTGTCCTTCTGTGTTGATGAGTGTGTATGGACCTTCCATATATATGGTGGGGACTTCCTGAGCCCAGTCTCACTATTACATTTAACCACATTTACATTTACATTTAGTCATTTAGCAGACGCTTTTATCCAAAGCGACTTTTTATGTTTAATAAATTCCAACATGTGGGGCACGGTGGCTTAGTGGTTAGCACGTTCACCTCTCAGCACTAGGGATTCCCAGTTCGAATCCCCATCTGGGTGGAGTTTCCATGTTCTCCCCCTGTCCGCGTGGGTTTCCTCTGGGTTCTCCAGTTTCCTCCCACAGTCCAAAAACATGGATTAAGTCAATTGAGTTCTCCAAATTGCCCCATATAGAGTGTGTTTGTTTGCATGTCTGTGTGTGAGTGTGTGCCCAGCGATAGATTGGTGCCCTGTCCTGGGTGTATTTGCCCAGCGCCCGAACCCCCCCACGACCCTAATATAGGATAAAGCGGAAGATAATGAATGAATGAAATTCCAACATTAGAGACACCTGAAGCGACTCCTTAATGCAAGTGAACACTCTCGTTGAAAAAGGTTTTGTGACTTGACCTGAATATTAATTGGACTGGCGGTCCTGCAGGACGCCCCCTTAATGGACTCACATATAGTTTTCTAGTTTTTAGTTTTTCCATTTGTCAAATTTAGTTTTTAGTTTTTCCATTTGTTAAATGTCTCTCGCTGTCCTACATTGTTGTTGCTGCCTGGCCGCTCAAGGAGGATGAGTCCCCCACTGAGTCTTGGTCCTCCCAAGGTTTCTTCCTTGAATAACAACATAAAAGGGAGTTT
>JAFMOD010000320.1:776299-789837 GCA_019802435.1 Corydoras maculifer
TTCTAGTTTGTTAGAAAGATTTCCAAAAAGAATGGTGCTAGCATTAGGCAACGCACATTCAATAAACAGAACTCTATAAATTAAAAATATATATACAAAACACACGGCGGCACGGTGGCTTAGTGGTTAGCACATTCGCCTCTCAGCGCTAGGGATTCCCGGTTCGAATCCCCATCTGGGTGGAGTTTCCATGTTCTCCCCGTGTCTGCGTGGGTTTCCTTCGGGTTCTCCGGTTTCCTCCCACAGTCCAAAAACATGGATCAAGTTAATTGAATTCTCAAAAATTGCCCCCTATAGAGTGTGTCTGTGTGAGTGAGTGTGTGCCCAGCGATGGATTGGCGCCCTGTCCTGGGTGTATCTGCCCAGCGCCCGAGACGTTTTCCCCTGGATGGGCATGGGGAACCCCACCGCGACCCTAATAGAGGATAAGCGGGAGATAATGAATGAATGAATGAATGAATGTTTTAATAATAAATGAATGCTGCTGTTCAAATTACTAAATTTGTCACCTTAATGAACTCTGTGAAGGAGATGCACATGTCTCCATTGGTATCAGCCTCCTGGATGGTTCTGTCTGCGATGCTGCCCAGTTGCTCATCAGAAATATTCACACCAACCATCATTCTTAACACCTAATCAACCGTCAACACATAATGATTGATATAATTGTTAGTTAACAAAAAGTTTTCAAATAAGCATGTACAGTGTACTATTAAAACAAAGAGGGGGACAAAAGCAGGGTAAATCTGAGTCAACCTGTGTAAATTTTTACACCAGCAAAGAAAATTGTTTTACGACTAGAGCTCAGTAAAGTAAATAATAAATTAAATGAGAATAGTTCATATTTTGTATACATTTGAGTTTGGACGTATGCTTTCTTTCTTTTTGGTAGAAAGTTCATTCTATTAGTATGTTTTATTGTTAGTGGAGTGTTGCATGTTGTGCACATTGGGGCAGAATTTCCTTTCAGAAGGTAGGAGTGCGACAGTTGGGTGTGTCCTAGTCGGTCTATATTGTAGATTGTTATATCTGTTTGATTTTGGATGCTGTTGGTAGGTTTTTAACTCATGTTTGGATTTACTTCGTGTAGTTTGTTGTTTTTGAGAAGGTCCCTGTGACGGGTCGACCGTCACGACGGCAATGTACAGTCTATATTACGGGTTTCTTGAAGTACATCTTTTCTGGTTGTTTTATTTGACAATATAAAACAATGCATCTTCCATTCACTGTATTTTATTTCCGTTATTCCTGTAGTTAACGAGATCTCATTCCATTCAACACAACAGTGAATTTAGCGAGCGTTATATTACTCTAAGTAAACAAACCGTTATTATAACGCACTGTCTATTTAGTTATAATATCTCACGTCACAATAATTTCACACAAACTTTTCTTTTATTAGATTTAACTTTAAAACTAAATTTACACAATTTTGCAGGCTTGACTTATCTTAGATTAAAGGGTGTACCGGGTTAAACTCTCGGTTTAAATATGTATTTGTTTTCCCGCTATACTGGATGTGAAAGTGCATCATGTTTATAAATGTCGTTTGCTGTTTGTCAGATCATATGTTGTATTATGTTAAGCAATTATTAGTTATAATTTAAGGGTATTCTTCTTTTTGCTTGAAAATAATTTTGTAGCCGTTAAAAGCATTTCGCACTTGCCCACCATAAACATCCCTGTTTTCCATGCAAGAGATGGTTTGTTCCAATCTAGGGGTGTATGAATTTTATTTATTTACTTATTTGTGTTTTAACGCCATATTTAGCATTTGTATGCTAAATGGTACATGGTACATTTTTACAGTCTGTATACTTTCACTTAGTCCTTATTTTTCAGTCACTCATATTTCCATTTGTCTTTTTAGCCATAAGATATCTCAATACAATGACTTTATCTATGCGCAGTTCATGGTGGGTTCTTGGTCCGTTGTTGATTTTTGGTTGTATTTGTATTTCGGTTGTATGAAGTTTGTTTCTGATCTGGATGTCCTATTCAGTTTGCCATTTTGTACTGATGTACATGTTTGAGTTGTTTTAAGTCTTTAGTAGTATAGTATCTTTTTTCATCTCTACATCCTTGGTTTTCTCTGTTTTCTGTGTGTTGTGATCTAGGGCTTTTAGCAGTTGAGGGCAGTCACTTTTTTTTCATTTTGTCATTTTTGTTGTTCATTTATTCTTGGGGTTTGCTGGTGCTAAGAGCCAGTTGTGATGACATAGTAGGGCTTTGTGTGTATGTGCTTTTTGATTTTCGGGGTGCTGGCTCTTTGATAGGGTTTATTATTTGGGGTTTGTCTTTGTTGAGCCAGGTATAGTCGGTTTGGCAGCTGCTTGTTTTTGTTTTCACCACATCTGCAAAAGTTTTTGTTAATGTGAAACTTTGTGTTTCGGGGATTTGCTTTCTTGCTTCAGCATAGTTGATTTTTTTGGTATGTTTATATCTCTGAATTTCTCTCCTTTAGCCAGGTCGGACAGTTTTTATTTGATGCTGCATGGGCTCCTCCACAGTTCCTGCATTTCGGGGCCTTGGTGCATGCTCCTCCTTCACACAGTTACAACAAGTTGTAGTGCTTCTACATCCAGCTGATCCGTGTCCGAATTTTTGGCCTTTATAGCATCTGGTAGGGTTTGGGATTAAGAAGTCTACATCCACCCTTTGGTAACCTATTAAGAGTTTGGTTGGAGGGGTGGTTTTATTGAAGGTTATTATGTATGTGTTCGTTTTTATGACTCGGTCTTGTCTCTTGATTATTATTATTTTGACATTGCTTCCTTCTTGAGGAGCCAGTTCTTTTGTTATGTCTCCCTTGTCCATGTCTTCTAGGTCTCGGCAGCGGATTACTCCCTTGCTGCTGTTTAGTGTTTGATGCGGGTATGTCTTTACGCTGATGTTGACGAATGTTTTGGTATTTGGAATGCTTTGGAAAATCACTGTTACTTATTGCCATGCAACCTGGACATATTTTATGCAAATCTCAAACCCAAAAATGAACGGAGACAGACCCAAAAAAGATTATGAAGATGTTCTTTACTCAGTCTTGTTCAGATTGAATTTCAGCTAAACTAAATCATTTGTAATGGTATGGCGGTACATCAGTGCCCACCGCATGCATAATCCTCTTTCCCCCAGGAACTCCATGTTCATTTCAACAAGACAATACCAGGTCTTTGTACCACAGATGACCGTGTGTGTGCTTGAGGGGTGTTTGTGATACCAAATTACAATGGTAAAATAAGTAAAAACAGGGTGTGTATGTGTGTGCTAACACACACACACACACACACACACACTTGATCATCATTGCTCAAAATAGAACAGGTGGTTTCAGGGACAGGTGTGCCAGACAGGATTAGCTCTGGAACAAAGCTCTCAGTCATACAGCAAAAGCTGTAGATCACAAAAAAAGTGAGTAAGAGAAACCTTTCTTACCTGCAGCAGCTCTTCTCGTGAGATTTTCTCATCTCGATCCAGGTCATATAGGCGGAATGCAACTGTGAAAGGAAATGTGAGCAGGGTAAAGCAAGTTAGGGAAGCAGGACGTACTGTCAAATTTTTCAATATTTTTTTTTACATCACATTATATATTCACATTTAAAACAGACATCTAAATCTATAAACAATATTTAATTTATTATGCATTTAGGCAACTGAGTTACATTTTACTCCTGTTTTTTTAATAATAATAATAAAATAAAAAAACGATTACAGTTCAGACCTCACATTCTGGTTGTGCAGTGTTTTAACTGTACTGAATTTTAGTTTTGTGTTCCTATATATTTTTCCAGAATTTTCATTGCATTTAATTGTTTAAATTGGATCCAGTTGGCTGAATAGGACCAAGCATTTGAACAAATGACCTGCATTACACATGCTTTTACTGGTCATGTTGTATATTCAATGGTGAAGTTTGGCTGTATAGAGTTTGATTTCTGTCCAATAAATAATACTAAATGAATATGAATCGACTGATTGATTAAATGAGTTTACTGCCATAGTGACCCTTGGCTTTTACATTGTAAAAGGATGGAGATAATGTTAATTAAAGGATTTTTTTAAAGCAGATCTATATTCTTTGGGTTAAAATATGAATTTCATTTTGGCACAAGCTTAAATTCATTAGTAATTATCTTCTGTATATTAATCTGTAGGTAACAGCTCTATACAAAGATACAAATTTCCATTACATTTTCAAAATACCTAGAGAAAAATTACTAGAGAAAATGCAGGTGAGGGATGTGGACTTACAGCGCAGTTTGTTACTCCTGCTGTTAAGAGGCTCGCTGGTGTTTGGATCCTTGTTCTTCTCATTGTCCTCTATGGGCCGGAAATGAGCTAATGTTTTCATGAAACCTCTGAAGTTCACTTGATCCTCACTGCATGCCAAAGACAAGACAAATATTACTGGGACGAAAGTAAATGTGTTTTAAAAGTTTTACTGTCACTTCTATAAAAATATAAGAAACTGTTCATACCGGATAAAAAAAGTTTAATAAGAAATAGTTACATGGTTAAACTTTAATTAGCATTGTACTTACCCCTCAGAAAAGAATGCATTAATTATTCGATCACCTAGAGGGTTGATTGCCAGCTCTGGAATTCTCTGGAAGTCTTCCCGGCTTAACATGTAAGAAGACAGATCATTTAATGAAGGCATGTGACCTTATGAGGAAAACGACACATTATGTAACAATTCGATAAACAAAAGAAGGAGATAATATGGAAATGAATAGAAAGGTAACTATTAATTTAATCTATAAAGATAAATCTTTGGAACCCACATTTCAGGGTCTTAGCATGTTATAAGCACTATTTTGGAATTAATATTTTTGTTAACATTACTGAACCCATATATAGACAATTCATTCAATGAGGTTTCAAATTGGATGTTTGTTGTGTCAACTAATGAAAATGGTGTCACTTTTTCATCATGCGAGACAGAAACAATGTTGTAATGGGTCACAGTGTTCTGGACAAGGTGTACTTGTGCATCATGATTACACTAAGAAATCTGTGAATATTTACACAAAATAGCAGTCATCAGCCTGAACACAACATCAGCCATGTGATTCAAAGTTACCTTCCAGAGATATGCCTTTCCTTTTTATGCACACTACATATATCAAAGTATATGAAAACCTCTAAACTACATTGAGTCCAAAAGCATATGCATTTACACTAAATATAAAGGTGGACTGTGTCTGTAAAATTGTGCATTTCATACAGTGTGAATGTAATCCTGAATTGAAAATGACCTCTGAAAATTAAATTCAGCATTTACAACATGGAGAAAAAAAGGGAAATGGAAAAAGATAACCAGACACTGTAAAAAGGGTGTCTTAAAATACTTAACATCTAAACATCTGACTACTAGACTGACTACTAGATCACAGAGCAGCAACAAGATAAAATGAACGACATAATTGAAAGAAAAAAAATAATAATGCAGAGCTCCTCACAGAAAATAAAGTAGACCTGTACATGTTCACAATGCTGTTTGACAAAGGTACGGCACTCGTATGAGATTACATAAATACAAGCTAAAGATTAGTTTGTGTTAAGCTGTACAGAGGTCGACACGCCTGATTCTGAGATTTTTATCGGCAAACTTGATTTCAATCGTAACTTCTTATCCAAACAGTAGAAGTTGTTACAAAATAGCTTTCTAAGTTACATTTGTTGATTATTAAGCTCATAGTCGTATATTTATTTTTGGTATGTGTCTCGAAATGATTCTAAATATTGACAAACAAGTCAGGCTGAAAACTCCAGTAGTTGACATTTGCCAGAAACTTTATAGGGCTAGCATTCTAAATATTACAAAATACAGACATTTTTATGTCTGTATAAATCTATTTCATGGTTTAAAATGCTTAGTGCTTTCAAATAAATAAGGACTGTATAATTTAGAATATTTGAAGTTTAAACATTGTGTGTGTATATGTATACACATGTACCTGAGGGCACCATTCTCTCCTTTGTCTAGGCTGTGGAATCGGCTGTAAAGGCGAGTTATCTGACTGTGCGAGACTGTGGGAAGAAAAAGAAAAAAATTTATTAGCAAATTCATGAGAAAAAGTGTAAAAATTCACACATGTTAAGTACCAAAATAACTAATTTATTTACAGAACTGACTAAGTATGTCAACTAACTGTTCTCAGTATCCTTTACTTTACATTTTACAGGATGGTAGGATAGGATGGTCAGTATCTAAGCAGTATACAATCAAATAGCATTTTCCCCATAAAAACCCATCAAGGTGCATCATTCAAAACAAAGTAAAGCCAACAGAAGCATAAAACCAATACTAGAGATACGACACACCCACATCAAAATCATTGACAAGCTTACTTTTAAAGTTGTTCATGAAATGTACTTTTCTATCCTATAATTAAATATGTAATCAGGCTATTTTCTGTATGCTTTCAATTGAAAGTCAGTCTGCATTTATTCAGTTGCTGTGCGACTGAGTTCAAAACAAAAAAAAAAATAATAATATATTTTTTTTTTTTGCTTAAACCCATCAAAACTTTCTAGGACTTGTGGTCACAAAGTTTATTGGTGGAAATGTCTTTTGTTTATTTTAATAGTAAATGTGTTCATATAGTGATTGCTTGATACATTTATTTTATTTTATTTTTTATTGAAAATAAATTAAATACTGTATACTCATTACATTTATTCAACTTAATATGCACTGGGAAAATACCTACTCCGAAGTAACAGCTAACAAACACTAACAGCATTCTAAGAAATATAATAATTTTTATTTCCTGCAGTATGGACACAAAGGGTCCAACAGTCTCAGGCATATGAAAAACTTCCTCTTGTGTGAAATCACCTCATGTCCCAGTAATGATTCAGCAATGAGTGCAGTCCATTCAACCCCCACCCACAACCCCACACACACTGTTATATTTATATATATATATATATATATATATATATATATATATATATATATATATATATATGCACACATACACACAGTCACTTGTATTGCCCGTTTCTCATTTTACTGCCCAAGATACAAATCTGTAATAAAAAAAACCTTATGAAACAATACAACTACTCAGGTGACTTTCTGGGTTACAGGAGCTTGTCAGTATTATGGTCTTATGTCCCTATTTTCAGTATTATGGTCTTATGTCCCCATTTTCTTATCTACAATACAGCTCTTTATTTATAAGCCAGAAACTGGTCAAGGTTGATGTCATTTAAACAGTATGTTAATGAGTTTTGAAAGAAGCCATGGCTGAACATAGAAGATATCTTTTTATATAATTCTTCACTAGTTCATAACACTAAATCTGTGTCTAATCCCAAATGCAAAAGTTAAAAGATCATGCTGTTAAAGGTCAAATTAACAATTAAGGTTAGCCCCCACCACACACCCCTATATTTGTTAAAACACAACAGGAAAAATTGTATTTCACTAGGTGTTTTTAGTTACAGATCTGGAACTGTAACATTTTAAAGTTTTTCTAAAAGTGTTAATTTATTGGGTTTTATTAAGGATGCAGCATGGGGTTCACACAGGGAAAGTTTCGCAATAGCGGCAATGACATTATTCATTGCCAGTATTCATTGCCATTTTATTTTGCATTTCTGTACACACCAAGAGTAACAAATTTTATCTTGTTCCATTTATAACAAAAAAGACTGTCTTAAAGCTGGCACAATTGAAGGTTAAGTTGAACAGCAGATGTGCCACAGTTTTTCACAACACATATTACTACAGAGGTGTTTGAGCCAGCGCAAATCATGTTGTTGGTTTGTTTGCTTGCTTGCTTGCTTGGATGTTAAATGTGCA
The DNA here is from genome assembly GCA_019802435.1 of Corydoras maculifer. Lineage (NCBI taxonomy): Eukaryota > Metazoa > Chordata > Actinopteri > Siluriformes > Callichthyidae > Corydoras > Corydoras maculifer. The sequence goes on from JAFMOD010000320.1 coordinate 784,113, forward strand.
GTGTTCAATTTTCTTTCATAGTGGTTTAAGAATGTGTTTTTTTTTTCTCTCTGAAAACCAAGACAAAAAAATATTAAATGGTGAAAAAGCAGCAACAACACAAAGATTGTGTAAAACAATAATAAAAAAAAACATTTTAGTATTTGGCCAATTATTTTTATTTTGATGGTTTCAACTAAAAATGTACATTTCGGTGTATGTCTACTAAACAATCTTATATAATAATTCCTTTTTAAACTCAAAATAATTTGTACAATACAGACTAATAAATATTCCTCACTATTATAATAGTTTTTAAAAGGATGGCAGACCGTGGTACATGCAGTGATTCAGATCCAGTAAAAAAGTAAAAAGTAGTCCGCCTTATTTTTTCTACATAAAAAAAAAACAATCCATTTAAAGAGCTTCACCGTAACCTGACACAGTGTATAAAAACCTGAAGGTTGTGTTTGTTAAACAATCTTTGTTACTGTGTGACAGAGTTGTGTTTGTGCAGGTCCATGTTTAATTTTGACACAATGCATTTTAGAAAATGTTTAACACTAACTTTGGCTAACTTATTAATTTGAACATATTTAAAATCAGACCCTCTTCTGTCAAACACTTGCAAGTTTAAAGGCAAGTTAGCAAATGCTTTTACGCAAAGTGAATTACAAGTCAGAAAACAAGCCAAATCAGTTAGTTGAGGAGGAACCAGCTAAACCTCGGTATTAAAAATCAAGATAATTTCTGATCTGGTTTCAATGCCTAAATATTCCCAACCATTTTTTCCAGATGTGATTTGTCTTTAGTTGTTTCCTGAAAATGCTAGATGTCTCAGCATTATAACTTGGCTAGCCCACATGAAACTCATTGTTCAATACAGCAGGTATACTGACAGTTTTTATTTACATTTGCTCATTCTCTTAGATTGTAACTCATGTCAAAATATGTATATTAAAAAAAAAAAATTATAAAAAAAAAAAAAAAAAAGTGTGTGTGTGTGTGGAATGAATGTTGATGTAAAATCCAACACAAAATGCTACATATTAAAGTGAGCATAGCTCAATAAATTAAAAAAAAAAAACAGTTATAACACAAAGAAACGTCAAAAGAAACGTCTTTGTTCCCCTAAAAGAAAGTACATTTTTAGAAGATTTTAAATCGTGAATGTATATTATACTCAAAAGCCGATGGTCGAGCCAGTAAATTACCAGTCGTGACGTCATGTTTATGGCACGTCATCGAAAAAACTAAATCTGTAAGAAATTCCGTCCTTCCACAGAAAAAGCAAACGGCTGACTGACTGTACGGAACACTGTAACCGTTGTACTTTGGCACAAGATAAACCGTCAGTCGCTACTTCTGCGCTGAAAGGACTTTGTAATTTTTACAGGCAGTATTTGTAAAACGTTATAAACTTACAGCCAGTCTCTTTTTTAATCTCCTCGATGTCCTCCTCCCTAAGCAGAGACGATGCCCGAGAGCCCATAGTGCTGTCGCGAAAAATCCACCGGTCCGACTGAACCTAGCTAAGCTAACGGTTTAAATCAGCGTCTAAAGCAGTACAACCTAGCCCGGACTGCTGATATGTATGCCGACTATTTCTATATGTAATGATACACAAAAACAAGTATTGGACAACTCAAAAACAAGCCAGAGCTACAGAACCATTAGACACCTAGATCAAACTGATAAGTACCACAGAGACTCCGAATTCTGCTGCTAATCTATTCAAGTTGCCCTTTTAGAGCCGCCCCATTCTACTTTTGATTGGCTGCTGTGCTTCAAATGTGTGCACTTATTGGACACATGTAATGTCGTTCATGTGACGGCGGCGACAGCGCTACACATAGAGATGTGTTCCAAACAGCACGACGTCAGAGCAAGGTTCCCTTAAAACAAAGGCCAAAAGATCGATTTAAAGCACCCTATCTAGTACACTTAGATTAAAAAGTAACTGCTTATTCCAAACCCTTGGTTAAGACATACATTCTGTGGTTACTTCCAACAGACCGCTTGAGTTAAGAATGCATTCCAACACAGTCATTTATTTTGTGTTGTGTATCTACAATAAATATTCAAAGAAGTTTCTTGTTAACCTTGTGTATAAAGTAATTAAAAATGTTGATACAAATGTGTATCCTCTAAAATATGTCGTCATAAAATGTATAAAATGTTAATATGTAGCGGCACGGTGGCTTAGTGGTTAGCACGTTCGCCTCTCAGCGCTAGGGATTCCCGGTTCGAATCCCCATCTGGGTGGAGTTTCCATGTTCTCCCCGTGTCTGCGTGGGTTTCCTCCGGGTTCTCCGGTTTCCTCCCACAGTCCAAAAGCATGGATCAGGTTAATTGAATTCTCCAAATTGCCCCATATAGAGTGTGTCTGTGTGGGTGAGTGTGTGCCCGGCGATGGATTGGCGCCCTGTCCTGGGTCTGTCTACCCAGCGCCCAAGACGTTCTCCCCTGGATGGGCATGGGGAACCCCACCGCGACCCTAGTAGAGGATAAGCGGGAGATAATGAATGAATGAATAAATGTTAATATGTTGCTTTTGTGTATGTTAATACAAACCATAACACTGTATAGCGACTTCAGTTTTAACTAAATTCTGTCTTTCAAGTTTTAAATTCAAAAATTCACATTCAATTCTTAATGTTAAATAGTCAACACTTTTATACAGAACTGTTTCTTGCTAAAATGTAATGTATTTTATCACACGAACTACTCACTTCAGGCCCTTACACAACAATTCTTTTGTATTAGGGTAGAAATCCTTACTTGGCATTTCCAAAACAGGAAATTTCTTCCTTTTTAGTCATTATTTCATAGAATGACTTGTGTGCTTAATTAGTGTCTTGTTGCATGTCCCATTTCACATGATTCAATTTGCAGATGTTCTGGCATTTTTCCTTAGAATTCATTGGAATAATCAACATCAATGCCATCGTTTAAACTGTATAATTGTTTCACCAATATTGGTAAGATATGCTAGTTCAAATGCAGTCAAACCATGATACTAATTGACAAATATAGGATGGGTCTTTTCATTGTTTTTGGTCAGCACAGCTTTTTTCATTAGAACTCTCTCATAGATTCAATTTTTGCCCAGACGCTTTCATATTATTCAATCACGAATAATAACATTAACCATAGCAACCGAGGCCTGCAGTGCTTTTGTAACATACAGGATGAGTCATTAATGCTCTTTTAGATTATTTTTGGTAGGCCGACCACTCCTGGAAAGTGTTTTTCCATGTTTTTTTTTTTTATTTGTGAATAACAGCTCTCACTGTGGTTCTCTGAGGCTGATGGCTATGTAATCTTTTCCAAACTGATATTGTCAATGACATAAAATTTCTTTAGATTGTGGCATATGTTGCATTTTGAGGTCTTTTTGCTACTTCATGTTGTCAGGCAGGGTTTATTTAGATGTTGTCTTGTTTCTTAAATCTACAGATCTGGCAGTAATCAGGTCTGGGTGTGGCGAGTGAAATTTAATTTAGCTTTTCTAACAATTTGTGTGTGTTATTCACAGTTAATTTATAGGGAGCATTAATTCATTTCACATAGGGTTAGGACATTTGGGATAGTTTTTTATTTATTTATTTTTTTAATAATATTTGATTTACTGAAGTTAACTTTGCCTTATCTTCAAATTAGTTTGATGTGATAAATGATCATTTTATACATTTATTTTAACAAGATAATATAGCTTGATCATTGTGACAATGTGATGTGACAGCTGTACTTGTTTTTTAGAAATTTGGAAATTTCAGGTTAATATCAGACACTGCATGATACGTTGGTTTACATTGGCACCTCATAGACAAACCGTAACAAGTTCCTTATATGTGGAGTTTGTATGTCCTTTTCAGGCTTGGGTGGGTTTTATTTGCTGTCTCCACTTACATCCATTTCATGCTGATGGTTACACTGGTGACACTTATCTAAACAATTCCTTTGAACTGTATTGCTTTTAGCTGCTCTGTCAGCTTTGTATTCATTTGGAATACTTTGCTACTGTGCTACAGTAGCTAGTGCTGTTGCCTTACATCAGGAAGCCCCAGTTCCTGGTAAATTGGGTCCTTTCTGTGTGTGTGTGTGTGTGTGTGTAAATAATTGCATCTCAAGTATCAAGTATCAAGTATTTTTTATTTGTCATTCCACAATATAAAGCACAGTGCAATATATGTGGAACGAGACAGCGTTCCCCAGGAACAAGGTGCTACATATAACAGCCCACACAAAGTGCACATGTGCAAACACAAGAATTTCAATAAATACAGGACGATACACAGAACAATAAACATTCAAGTAATGAACAATAAACATTCAGGTAATGAACAATAAACATTCAAGTAATGAACCAATTTTTTTCCCCAAGTAAACATTCAAATATTCAAGTAATGAACAATAAACTTTAACATTCAGTTAACATTTAGTGGAGAGGTAACAGTGCTGGTAAAATTGTTTAAGAGTCTGATTGCCTGAGGAAAGAAACTGTTACGCAGTCTGGAGGTGTTGGCCCGGATGCTCTGGTACCTTTTTCCAGAAGGCAGGAGTTCAAAGAGTGTGTGTGAGGGGTGAGTGTTGTCATCCACAATGCTGGTTGCCTTGCGAATGCAGCGTGTGGTGAAAATGTCCGTGATGGAGGGGAGAGAGACACCAATGATCTTCTCAGCTGTCTTCACTATCCGCTGCAGGGACGTGCAGTTCCCGAACCAGGTGGTGATGTAGCTGCTCAGTATGCTCTCAATGGTTCCCCTGTAGAATGTGGTGAGGATGGGGGGTGGGAGATGTGCCTTACTCAGCCTTCGTAGGAAGTAGACACGCTGCTCGGCTTCTGTGCGATGGTGCTAGTGTTGAGAGACCAGGTGAGATCCTCTGTTTTCCTCACGTCAGCTGCTGTGAAGCACAACACCTGGTCGTTAAGAGGAGGGGTGCTCTTCCTTGCTGTCGCGCCGTTCTGTGTCTCAAACCAAGCGTAGAAGTCGTTCAGCACATCTGGAAGGGAGACGTCACCATCGCAGGCAGGTGGTGTAGTCCTGTAATTGGTGATGGTCTGGATGCCCTGCCACATGCGCGGTGTGTCTCTGCTGTTTTGGAAGTGGCTGTGGATGTTCCGACCGTGTGCGCGCTCAATGGTTCCCCTGTAGAATGTGGTGAGGATGGGCGGTGGGAGATGTGCCTTCCTCAGCCTTCGTAGGAAGTAGAGACGCTGCTGGGCTTCTTGGCGATGGTGCTAGTGTTTTGAGACCAGGTGAGATCTTCTGTTTTCCTCACGTCAGCTGCTGTGAAGCACAACACCTGGTCGTTGAGAGGAGGGGTGGTCTTCCTTGCTGTCGCGCCGTTCTGTGTCTCAAACCGAGCGTAGAAGTCGTTCAGCGCATCTGAAAGGGAGACGTCACCATCGCATGCAGGTGATGTAGTCCTGTAATTGGTGATGGTCTGGATGCCCTGCCACATGCGCGGTGTGTCTCCGCTGTTTTGGAAGTGGCTGTGGATGTTCGGATTTTCGGATCGGATTCTATCGGTCTCGACGCTGATCTTCACTCACCGCACTGTGAGAACCTTCAGGACTCAACCTCCACCCGACGCTAAAGCAGCCAGATTCACTAGGGTTGGATCTTCATCATCAGCTGTAACAGTGGGAAATAACCTCACATCTCTACCCACCCGAAGCTAAGTTTATTTCTCCTTTTATATATAAACTTTACAATGGCACTTTCCCCTCTGGTTGCGT
>JAFMOD010000320.1:792132-802560 GCA_019802435.1 Corydoras maculifer
AGTTAGTGATGCCGGAGTCACATGCTGCACTGTGTCAATAAATTAGTTATTAATTAAATTCCGTGCCTTATTAGCTCTAACTGCCTTCCTTGTCTGTTTCTTTTGAGGTGTGACCGGCTTCCTGGAGATCTTCATCCATGGCTCTGCCGACAAACACTGATGGAACCTGAATATTAATTGGACTGGCAGTCCTGCAGGACGCCCCCTTAATGGACTCACAGATAGTTTTCTAGTTTTTAGTTTTTCCATTTGTTAAATGTCTCTACACGGCTGTCCTACATTGTTGTTGCTGCCTGGCCGATCAAGGAGGATAAGTCCCCCACTGAGTCTTGGTCCTCCCAAGGTTTCTTCCTTGAATAACAACATAAAAGGGAGTTTTTTCTTGCCACTGTCGCTTCGGCTTGCTCTTTGGGGGTTTAAAGGCTTTTCATTCTGTAAAGCTGCTTTGTGACAATGTACTGTTGTAAAAAGCGTTATATAAATAAATAACTTGAACTTGAACTTCATGTTCCGACCGTGTGCGCGCTTTGCCTCTCTGATGGCCTTGGACAGTTAGGCCCTTGCCGTTCTGAGTGCCGCCTTGTCGTCTGCCTCACGATACCTCAGCAAAGCCTGCACCTCTGTGGTCATCCACGGCTTCTGGTTGGAACGTGTGGTTGTTCTTGGAGACAGTCATTTCGTCTGTACACTTGCTGACGAGCAGGTCACCAACGACGTGTACTCCTCCAGGTCGATAGTGTCGCCGTGGGTTGCAGCCTCCCTAAACATGTTCCAGTCCGTACACTCAAAGCAGTCCTGAAGTTCAGAGATGGCTCCTGCAGGCCAGGTTCTCACCTGCTTTAGAACCGGCTTTGAGCGTCTGACGACCGGTCTGTATGCTGGAATTAGCATAACAGAGATGTGATCTGAGTATCCGAGGTGGGGGCGGGGCTCAGCCCGGTAAACGCTGGGGATGTTCGTGTAAACACATGTTCGTCGCTCCTCTCGTAGCAAAGTTCACATGTTGGTGGAATTTAGGGAGAACTGTATTGAGATTCACATGGTTGAAATCTCCAGCGACAATAAACAGTCCATCGGGGTGTGTGTTTTGAAGTCCGCTGATAGCGCTGTACAGTTCACAGAGCGCATCTTTAGCGTCTGAAATATACCTACTAAACTTAAGAAACTAGATTTAATATATTGGGAAATATTTAACCAGTAAATATCCACGTAATATATCTGCCACATTACATATGTTATTTGACTTGAGGGGGAGGTTCATCGCTACAAATTCAGTAGGTCACTGTTGGAATTTATTGAACGTAAAAAGATATGAATTGCATTATTTGAAAGGTTTGGTCAACTTTGTAATGCTTTTACCTTTGTTATGATATTTTTGTAATTTATGATATGTAAACAACTGCTGAATGGCAGAGGGAATGACCAGGTGGGGGTTGAGTGTGTAAATTGTAGGAATGACCACTTGTCGAATGAACGTGAGAAGGAGTCAGAAAGTCTGGTCGCAGGGTGACCTGTGAAAATATATAATTAAGGGGCAAGTAACATTTGTATTAGTATTATTGGGACTGGGGACTCAGAAAATCCCACCATATTTGGAAGGTCCAGTCACACTCATCCACAGACGAACGACAGCCCACCTAAGGATTATATACCGAAGCTGGATCTTTGAGACCTCAGAGCTCTCTCATCAATTGCAGTTGCCTGCCATTGCTGATTTTTCCTGTACACTTGTTTGTCTATTCAGTAAAGCGCATTAAATTCTTTGGGAACAAAACCGCGTTTATTGGAACGTAACATCACGCAAGAATCTTGCCTGCTAGGTAATTATTTACTCCCTATCCGAACATTAACTTTATACTTATAAATTATTCTTCTATATTTCATGTAATACATATGTATTATATTATAAGAGTGCTAACGTGCTTCAAGCTTTAACATACTGAGCCTACTTGTTGCTTTTCTTTAATTGCACCTTACAGTCAGCAGAGGGAGCCACATTTCCATAAACAAGTCGAACCTTATAGTTCTACTTAATTACAAATCAGCTGAGATAGGCATGGGGTGAGCCATCGGTCCTAATGCAATAATAATGATAATGAGTTTAAACAGCGAAACCAAACAAATGAACAATAAAACCTTTATTATTTATACAATCACAAAGGTTACTGTCTTTAACAGTCACTTATTTTTATAAGTCTGCTTCACAAATGAAAACATTTCCACAGACACACTTCTTTTTTTAATGAATAGTAAAAGCTGTTATAGGTACAAACCAATGTAAAATAAGATGCCATAAAAGTTTTAGAAAGTTGGATAGCAACATAAAACACAGATAAATAGAGTCTACATATTACTGTGTTACTTGAAATAGGATGTGAAAGGATGCGCAAACAGAGTTCAGTGCTTGGGTAATTAAGGGATTAGCCATCTTTCTGTCATATAGACACAACACATTCCTGTAGAAAAATTGCTGACTGTATTACAGCTACATCTGATTTGTTTAGCATTTGTTTTCGACAAAGTCAGAAAATCTGGATTGTACTTTCAAATTTGTACATTCATTCATTCATTCATTATCTCCCGCTTATCCTCTATTAGGGTCGCGGTGGGGTTCCCTATGCCCATGCAGGGGAGACATTTCGGGCGCTGGGCAGATAGACCCAGGACAGGGCACCAATCTATCGCTGGGCACACACTCACACACACAGACACGCACACAAACACACTCTATATGGGGCAATTTTGAGAATTCAATTAACTTGATCCATGTTTTTGGACTGTGGGAGGAAACCAGAGAACCCGGAGGTAACCCACGCAGACACAGGGAGAACATGGAAACTCCACCCAGATGGGGATTCGAACCGGGAATCCCTAGCGCTGAGAGGCGAATGTGCTAACCACTAAGCCACCGTGCCGCCTCATATTTATACAATACATATTAAAATTACAATTTTCCTCTAGCATCATGGTGCGACATTAAACAAAACAGTGCAAGAAAAAAACAGTGCCGATAACAACAGTGCAGTAAATACAAACTGGCCTAGTTGCCTTGATGCAATAGCTGGGTTATGGGTGGACCATTCTTTTTAATTGGCTCTAATTGGTACCAACAAACACTAATAATTAACTACTAACGAACTAACAACTAAGGGACAACAAAAACATAGAAAAGTATACACTCTCAGTACACGTGTTAAAATGACAAAAAATTTTTGTTGGTTTGTCACTTTTATCATTTTAGCTAAAGGTAAAAAACCTGCACCCTCTGCTTTTACTGCATGTGCTTTTACTGCATGTGCTTTTTATTAGTTATGACACAGTTTAATAAAGTATTTTTATACACAGTTAATCTGCCTAGCGCCCGAGACGTTCTCCCCTGGATGGGCATGGGAAACCCCCGCAACCCTAATAGAGGATAAAGAGGAAGATAATGGATGGAATACACAGCTATTTAGTCATTTTTGTTAGGAGTATTTTATAATCAGTGTGAAATTTAACTTGCTGTCAATGTAAAGTGAATAAATTAAAAGTTTATTCAAGTAACAGAAACATTTATGATAAAATGGACACATTTGGATGGAACCTGAATATTAATTGGACTGGCGGTCCTGCAGGACGCCCCCTAATGGACTCACATATAGTTTTTCACTTTTTAGTTTTTCCATTTGTTTAATATCTGTACGTTAGTGTCCTACATTGTTGTTGCTGCCTGGCCGCTCAAGGAGGATGAGTCCCCCACTGAGTCTTGGTCCTCCCAAGGTTTCTTCCTTGAATAACAACATAAAAGGGAGTTTTTTCTTGCCACTGTCGCTTCGGCTTGCTCTTTGGGGGTTTTAAGGCTTTTAATTCTGTAAAGTTGCTTTGTGACAATGTACTGTTGTAAAAAGCGCTATATAAATAATTAACTTTAACTTGAACTTAAAATGTAACAATTAATTCTGTTGTTTACACTAATATATTATATAATCTTTATATATTGTTTTTTTTTTAATTTATATTAATATCCATCAAAATTAAAATGCCTGTCATTGCATAATGTAGTACATTATTATTATTGCTATGCTTGTTTATCTTACAAATGTATGAATATTTTATTACAGCAGTAAACTGTAGATGAAAAATAAACACATTGGAAGCAGACTTGAAGCGGACTTAAATGGATCAGCTTTAATTTTCAGAGTAAAGCTACACTTTTCATTGTTAAATTAAGGTTTGCTTCATTTGCAATCATGGGCTTGTGGTTAAGGAACCAGCCTTGTGACCTGAAGGTCTCCGGTTCAATTCCCTGTCCCACCAAGTACTACACCAAAGCAACTGACCATAATTGCTCCCCGGGTGCCGTATTTACCTGTGCGCTTTCTTTACCAGTGTGTGTATATGCGTGTGTTTCACTGCACGGATAGGTTAAATGTGGAGGACAAATTCCTCTGTATGTATACACAGTAGGCAAAATAAATAAATTAATTACTTTTTCTTCTTCTTCTCTTTTTAAAGCAAGCTATCTCTCCTCTCTTTATTCTGTTGGGCCTCACTTAAACCCCTTTCTCTCATTTCCTGGCTTTTCCTATTTACAAAATTTAGACTGGCCACACCCCCACTGCCATAAAGCATTATTAAATTTAAGGTTTATAAGATTTCTTTGATAATGGATGAAGTTTTATTATTTGCTTCAAGGCTCCTGGATTTAGGTTCTTTTGTGGAAAGAATAGTCTGAGTGCCGTATTATGACACCACATCACTTAAAACATTAAAACATTACATACTGTATTTGAACAAATCAGTGCTTTACACTGACTTTAATCTTCTAGAAAGCCTCAAAGTGTTATATTTGCAAAGAAACACATCATATCAATATCTGTGGTTTTGGAATCAGATGTGCAATAAGCGCAGACAGGTGTGATAAACATATTTTTACTACCATTTAAATCAGGTGGCTTAAAAAGGTATGCATAATTTGGATCAATGAAAAATCGGTGTAAAAACTGGTTTTATCAGTGCTTTGTAGACTTCTTTACTCACTTTGCTAGCTAATGGAGGCCACGACATTGGAAATTAAATCATGTACAGGTTCAGAGTAGGAAATATGTGCTGCTATTGATCCCCAGCTCTGCATATACTTGAGGGCTAAGGTTTAATAGCTCTCAGTCTCTCGTTAGCTGTTGCTTCTGGCATTTAGCAGCATGGTAAAAGCTTAGTGTCTCAGATACTCAGACTGCTGTAATCATTAATACCAAATAAAAGTCTTAATAATACAGAATAGCTGAACATTTTCCACCTCTCTCTTACTCTCTCTTTCTCTCTCGAACGTTTCATTCATCATTGACTTTTTTTTCCACATGACTATTTTAGTTCAACCGTAAATGAATTTAAATATGACAGCTACTACAAACTTAAGTATAAAGTCCTTTAATTGTATTCACACATGGTGTAGTTTAACTGAAATCAAGAAAAAGGAGATAGAAGACAAAACAACTGAACTATTTAGGATAAACATTTAAATAAACCCTATGCCTACCGATACCCGCACAACGCTTACTATCATCATTTCCGTGTATTTAATCATTTACATACAACTCAACAACATGCCAACCAAAGTCCCCACCCTTTCTCCACCATACAATCATCCCCAGAGTTAAATAAAACCATCACCTTTAACACAATCAAAAAGCCACAAGACCTTCCTTTTACCCACTGCATTCCTCAAAAATATCTGCATCTTGTGAACAATGTTTTTTTCATGATATATTTTATTAACAAAAGCTTTCTGCTGTTTTAAAACTTCCCTGTTTTAAAAGACAATTTATTACATGCTTTTAACTTTTTAGACACAATTGGAGATATCCATGTACACAAATGAATCTACTTAAAACACTATTTGATATTAATAGCAAAGTTAGCTTCACTAAACGCCTCTTGTATAACTGTATTGACTGTAAGTCAACATCAGTGCCTGACCTAAAAAAACGCACACTTAAATGACCCTTAATTAAATCGTCACCCAGCTTAGGATGAGGACCCTATTTGGAGCCTGGTTTCTATTAAAGTGTCTTCTTTATCATATTATGTTTTTTTGCCTCTTTTTTTCTTTGGCTTTCTCATCAGTTATTATAAATAATATTGCCTTGACTTAACTATTTTACAGTATGAACAGTTAGTCTATAAAAACATTTAACGCAATTACATGCCTTTAAAAAGTTTAAGAAAGCCCCATATGGTTCCAATATTGTGATGTTTTACACAAAGCCACAATAAAGACAAAACTTTTAACCTTAGTAAACACTTCTGGCCTGGAATTACATATCAGTGGCAGACTTTTCAAATGATATCTGACAAACCACAAATATTAAAGGAAGACCTCTCAGAAGGTTGGTTATGAGGGGAAATTATGTCAAATTCGTGTCATTTCATGTTTTTAATCTGATTTCAGGACTTCACAGACCTTTATTTATTTCATGTATAGACATATTTAATGGATACAGATATTAATGTAAGCAGTTTTGAGCACATGTGACAGGGAAACAATCCCCGTCTGGACCCCATCAATGTCATAGCTCAGATGGGCAGAAGTACCAAACTGGGCTTATTTAGCTTTTCCTCGTCTGGTTCTGTGTTTCTTGGAAAACGAAAAACACTTTTTTTAAGCAAAGTGTTTGCTGGAAGAGCCAGCCGTAACTAATGGCAATAAGATGAAGATGGGCTGCACTGAATTATAAGAGTGTTGTGGAATTCAGCAGATTTGTGAAACCTCTCACCACAACCCTGCAAACGTCCAAATATATAAGACGCAACAAGACATTTATTCTGACAGCAACCAGCTCTCTGGAAACATCGCTGGTGCATGTAGATTTAGTGATGGAAGTGTTGAGAAGTTTTGTATACTATACAACCAAAAGAATAAAGCCATTTGACATTTGCACTTAAGCTTGTTGGAAGACATATTTACATTTTTTGGGTATATTCTATACAATAGATTTTTTTTATGCTCATTTGTGTCTTTAATTATAAGATTGTTGAATAAGATTTTTATGTGTACATGAAAATCTGTGGCTGTTGTATTAAAAACAGTGCCGTAATAAGGCTACAAAAAGTTCTGCATTGGACTTCCCAAATGTTTCAAATGCTTTCGTATGCTTTCAAACATTAGCTGATTCTCAGTATGTCGTCATATACTACATGCTGTAGTATTACCATTACCATTAGTATTACCACTACTACTAGTACTACTACTAATAAGTTTACAATAGGTTGTCTACATACTTATGGGCACATAGTCTATTTTGATTAATTTGCTCACTCCTTCTTTGGCATGATTTGTCCCTAAAGACGAAATTGCTGAGTTTTCCATTTCCACTCAGGCTTTCTGTGCGGTTTGTGGAGAAGTGTGTGTGGTCCAGCACATGGAGGTGTGAGTGGGAGGACATATGTCTTTTCTGTCCTGTATTTTCTCTTTTGGAGGTACTCTGTTGAAGTTCCTATTCGTGACCATAGCGTGTGCTACAGTCATACATTAGTGAGAGTGTATGACTCTTAAGATGTGAGTCACTTCTGACTTTAGTGTGTGTGTTTGTGTGTGTGTGTGTGTGTGTGTGTGTGTGTGTGTGTGTGTGTGTGTGTGTGAGTGTGGAAAATATATCCTCTGCTTTTTCCACAGACCGTAAATGAGAGGAGAAAAGTTCGCCATGGGTTACCGTTAAGCATCAGCCCATCGTCTGTTCCCAAGCCAGGCATTTTTCAGCACATGGATTTAGTTATGTGCCACCAGCTGTGTATGTATGTGTGTGTGAGTGTCTAGATGTGTATGTGTCTTGGTGTGTGTGATTGTGTGTGTGTGTGTGTGTGTGTGTGTGTGTGTGTGTGTGTGGTGAGGAGTCACTTTAGGTCTCTGTTGAACATGTTTGAATAAATAATGTGTATGTTGAATGCTGTACTGGACAGGTCTATTACATATTAAAATCTTATTATATCATGCTATTAGGCTTTATTACTTTTTACTCCTTGTTAAGTGTTAAGCTAGTGTTGTACTTCCCTATTTATTTACAAAGAAAATATGACTAGAGTTTCAGAAAAAAATGTGGATATTAGTTCTTTTAGTATAATGTGATTTTAGGTTGTATTACTTTGCAGCAGTACACTGTGTTAAGTAACTGATCATTCAAAGTATCTTCCCAATGTAGTTAGGTTCATTATGTTAGCATGTTGGTTTCTTAAACAAAGCCACCAAAGGTTCTGATGGCTTTACTTGGCTCTGTGAGTCTTTTCACGATATTATAAACTAACATAAATTCTTTGTAGTTTTCCAATGAGAGACATTATTTTAAACTTACTGACAATTATATTACAAAGTATAGCACAGAGGGTTGAACCACAACCATTCTTGTTTGTGAATACTAATTCCTTAGTGGATACTCCTTTTGATGACTTCACCTGTTGCTGGTTAAACTGCTTATTGAACCTTTCAGAAGAGTTGCAGTAAACTCAGTCTTATGTCCTGTTTTATAGAAATAATTTTTTGAATGTGCTTATATATATATTTGTCATACTAAGAAGAAAAAAAAACAAAGAAAACACTAAGAAAAAGGTTCAAGTGATTTTTAGAAAGTTTCTCATCTTTTCTGTAATTGGGGTTTGTAAAATCAGCACTGAATTATATTTATAATAAGAATAATAAGAATAAATAATAAGATGATAATAAAATAATTAAAATAGTTACAACTATGTTAAACTGTTTTAGCAGGCACGATCCTACCACATTAGAAATAGTTCTTAATAAAAATAGCAGACTGTGGAGACATAGTTCATTGAAACGAGTAAGCCTCTGATAAAACACTGGGCCTTGTTTCATTTACAGCAAAACCACTGAGATTTTGCTAGTTTTGAAGTTGAGGCTTCTCTTGCTGAGGTTTTCTTTTAGCTCCTAAATGGGAATGGAAACAACTCAGAAGTGGTTGGCCTAATAAGATCTGATATGAAACCATAACCACAGGAGTCATGGGTCATTGCTTATGAGGTAGCCTTCACCTTAGTGGGGGTAACTGAAATTTTATTTAATGATACAAGCATGTTTAAAATAATGTCTAAACTGTCTGGTTTTAAACACTGTGTTTCCATCTCCATCTTTCTCCAAAGGCACCAAATATGTCTCAACTTCTAGTACTGGTGTCTTACATTTGCTTTTAAAAGTAAATTACAGGGAATTGCAGTAGAAGACAAACAAAAAAACAGAACTATTTTTGTTTAGACTTAAAGCCATTTTACCTTCTTCCAAAATGGTATTTACATGCTTTTAAGTACGTCAGTAAGAAAGCAACCATGCTTCAAGTTTGCCCCTCTTTTATGCATGTTTTCTAAACACCCTTGGTTTAATTATCATGCCTCCTTTAATTTATCTGAATTCTGAATTTGTTCATACACATACCATACAACACACTGCTAAAAAGTCCCCTAATATAAATTTAAACCTGAATAAATAAAAGTGTATTAAACAATAAAATCTGAAATAAGTTCAAAAAAAGAGAAGGCATAAAATATTAAAAAGTAAGAGACATAAAAATATAGGGAGAACAAACAACAAAAAATTCATGGTTTACAAATCTTCATCACACAATCATCTAAGAGGAGTGTGGGCCTGTTTAAATCAGTAGAAGGTGGGTAACTACATAGCACACATTTTTAAACTTATAAATCTTTGATAAATAAATTAATCTTTGTAGTTTATAACTACTTTATCCATAGCATCTGATTTCCAATTTTCACATTTATGTGTAATCCTTGGTTTATAGATATTCAAAACTATATTCATAATAATAAAATACTGATCTTAGAAAGCTTAATTATGTCCATTGTGTCAATACATGAACCTTAGAAACTCAGCATTTTTAGTAATTGGAGTTATAATATCACCCCCTGTATTAGAATAATAAGCTTGATGCACCCACCTTTGTTAACATGCCACCCGCCTGTATAGTATACCCTCTGCAAAATACCCTCTGCTTGTTGTTCTTTGTTGCTCTTTGTTGGTAAAGTTTTAAGCCGGCTCACATAGATACAACAGATTCTGATATCTTTACAGATAGTGTACATTGAATATTGAAATGAAAGTGTACATTTTGCCTCACTTGTTTAACTTATGCTTACAAAAATCCCTTTAAACGGGTTTTAGTTACAGCAAAGCCATACTGTATTTTTAAACTATTCATTCATTCATTATCTCCCGCTTTATCCTCTATTAGGGTCGCGGTGGGGTTCCCCATGCCCATCCAGGGGAGAACGTCTCGGGCGCTGGGCAGATAGACCCAGGACAGGGCGCCAATCCATCGCTGGGCACACACTCACTCACACAGACACACTCTATAGGGGGCAATTTTTTGAGAATTCAATTAACTTGATCCATGTTTTTGGACTGTGGGAGGAAACCGGAGAACCCGGAGG
>JAFMOD010000320.1:803325-813325 GCA_019802435.1 Corydoras maculifer
GCACACACTCACTCACACAGACACACTCTATAGGGGGCAATTTTTTGAGAATTCAATTAACTTGATCCATGTTTTTGGACTGTGGGAGGAAACCGGAGAACCCGGAGGAAACCCACACAGACACGGGGAGAACATGGAAACTCCACCCAGATGGGGATTCGAACCGGGAATCCCTAGCGCTGAGAGGCGAAAGTGCTAACCACTAAGCCACCGTGCCGCCATTTTTAAACTATATTAATATATTTATTATTTACAGTGCCTATTGATAAAAGTCCTAATTTGGGAAAGGTCCGATGCAATTTGTTTGGAATTATGGAAATGTGAACTTAAATCAAATCAAAGCCTGACTACCTGAGCCAAGGCTGGGGTTGAACTTTTAGCAGGACTTTAATTCATAGTCATAAAATTCATATAATTCATGGTTCACTAACATTTTAGCATTATGGTTTTATTATTTTATATTCATAATTGAGTATATATTTTGGCAACATTATAAAATAATGATCAAGATGATAAACAATAAAATGTACTCTCAGTTTTTGTTCATCTATCAGATGCAAATTTACTGTGGAGAGGAAAATGTATATATAATCTGATAAAATATACATTGCACCATACAAAACCATCAGTAAAATGTTCTCCCTCGTTTTGAGTCACCATGTTAGAAACCTGAGATACAGGGAACTGAGTGGGTGTGGAAGGAGCTGCTACCTCTCCCCCCTTTAAATCATGCAATGAATCATGTCCCACACAATTGCTATCTCAAGCTCTGCTGTGTGTGTGTGTGTGTGTGTGTCTGTGTGTGTATGTGTGTCCATTTCAAAAATATAGCTGGAAACATATTCTCGTTGGACTTGCTGTTTTTCCTCCATGTGAGAAATGTTGTGTATTGATTCTCATGTAAATGCTTGGGAACCAAATTTCTTGACATTTAATTATCCCAACTGTACTTCACTGGTAACAGAAAATTTATATATTTACCTTTAATGTGTACATATAAGTTATGATTTTCCTTTATATTCTTGTGATTTAAACAATTATTTTATTGTTTAAATTGCATAGGTCTAAATGGCTAAATTAACAGAAAACATTCTTGAAAAGAACACTCAAATTCCTCCTAAATGTTACTTATAAAAGAGATTATTGGTGAGCTCAATATGAATAAACCTTGTCTGTCAATGCTTTCCATTACATTGCACTAAGGTTGTCTTAGTGTCATAACTAATATGTTCTACAACAGATTTTTATCACATCCTGTAGACAGTAATAGGTAAACGCCACCATCATAGTTAGAATTCTTGT
This sequence comes from Corydoras maculifer, assembly GCA_019802435.1. Classification (NCBI taxonomy): domain Eukaryota; kingdom Metazoa; phylum Chordata; class Actinopteri; order Siluriformes; family Callichthyidae; genus Corydoras; species Corydoras maculifer. Next base: position 804,628 of record JAFMOD010000320.1, read on the forward strand.
TTCCCAGAATCCTCAGCTGTTGTTAGCCTGGACTCCAGGAACAATCTGGTTCATGCTCTCATCATCTTTATGTGACGTATTGGTTAAGGTACTAGTACCCAAAGTTTTATGGCTTCTTTAACTTGTATTGTTTTGAATTGTATCTTTTACATTGTTGTTTGGGCTCATGTAATCAAAAATTATATGTATGGCTTGGCCAAAAAGCCCTGTTTTTAAAATGTGGTTCCAAAGGTGTTTTGTGAGATTGAAATTGGCTTACATGCTGGCAATTTCACTTTGTAAATACATAAATATTCATACTTCCCAAATATTGCTACAAAGCTGAAAACACATAATTAAAAAAATTGTTGTTTTTGGAACCAAGGGACCTAATCACATATATATGTTCTGTAAGAGAACTGTATTAAAGTGGAAAGAGTTTGTGGGAACTAGAAAGAGAATGTGGCAGGGAGAGAGACCAAAAGAAAGAGTGGGAAAGGGGTAGAGACAGAGTCAGAGAAAGAGTGGAGTTGGTCTCACCAGGGCGATATCTGATGAGAAACTACCTCACTCAGCGAATGCAGTTTTAGGTTTGCTGTATAGTACATAGCCTTTCTTATTCTCTCATCTCTGTCCTTCCCTTGTTGCCCTCTTCTCTGTGGAGACGTGAGAAGAGTTGCCTCATCACTCTCGGGGGTCCCCACGGTCAGATCTTCACGGGAACTGTGTGGGAACCGTTATCTTGGCCAGGGTCCTTGTTTCCCAGAATCCTTTTCTCCGGTTCGCTCGCACTCCTGAACCAAACCAGTTCTAACTCGTAGTCTCTTCTCATGACTTCTAGGGCGAGTTAGGCAAAATCTAATTGCTTTCATATGGACCAGGTAGCAGTGACCCAGGAAGTGGTTTTCATGCTCTATGAGAAAAGAGAGAAATCAGCCCCCATCCAAAGCGAGCCTTTATTATTTTAAGCAGCCGGTTTGAGTTATAATTTTAGTGTTCTGAAACAGTACATGCCCTTCTTTATACTTAAAATATAGATGATTTTCTCTCATTGTGGCCCTAGAATTAAACTGACCTGTTTTTCCCTAAAACAAACTGGAATGTGGACTATAGAAAAACATATTCTTTTGGTCCATGTACTATGACTTCAAGTCTGTTTTTTCTGTTTTTTGCTTCCTGTTTGCATAATATAGTTTCAGGTTGTATTTTCTGATGTGGAGGCAGTCTGTGTTAAGTGACTATGATTTTGTGGCTATCTTTTATAGGGGCACAGTTCCTCAAACAATACTGCCTGAGGGCTTAATGGTCATGCATATTCATCATCTAACAGACTTCTTTATCCTTAAAATATAGATGATTTTGCCCTATAGTTGCCCTGCAATTATGCATACTTCTTACTGCTTGGTTAATTGGTTTTTATTAGAAGTTTTAGTTCATGAAATCAGTTAAATACATCGCTAATCCTATAACATCTGTGTGCTGAATTGTGAACGAAAACAAATAATTTCTAGACTCATGCAGGTAATCTAGTCAAACATTCCTTGTCAACAAAGTATCATTTTGCAGAACTCATGCAGAACTTGGCTTGATATTGTCTTCACTTTTCATTTGGGTAACATTTTTAACACCACATATGGTGCCTCTACTAATGAGCATTATTTATAAAGTTACTTTTTAAACTAAGCCACCAGTTAAACCAATACCAGGTAAACACTAGCATGATCATATGGTGAGAATTCCCCTTTGGAGACTTCAGTGTGTGATGTGACATGACATGACTAATTCGCCACATGACAAGGGCGTTGAATTAATCAGCCTGCAGAATAGAGATTTTGAACCACATTTAACTTAAGTGAATCCTTTTGTGATGAGATAACGTATATATAATACTGATATGTCTCTAATGGCTAGTCTGAAGATGTGTTTACACATAAGGAAATGAGAACATTTCTCCACTTTATCTGTAACTGGAGTGTCTTTTTAATAGCTGTGTTAACTATGATTAAATATATAATATCTGCACAAATTAAATGACCAGTTCCATTGAAGATTTTTGGCAACACTTTAAGGCAGGCCTTATACTGTTCAAGTATTGTTCCTGCTTATACGTTTTAATTCTTTGGAAATTAGAGAAACTAATTATGTTTTTGTTCCTTGTTGATGTTAACAAGTCTTAAGCTTCTAAACATTCTGTGATAATTGTTGTCTGACTGTTTTTGATGCACCACACATTTTCAATAGGGGACAAAGGGAACTGCAGGGAGGCCAGTTGAGCACATACATAGGCATGTCTATAATGCCATGCTGTTGTAACTCATGCAGAATAAAGCCTGGCTTTGTTGTGCTTAAATAGATATAAAGTTCCTGGGAATAGACACCGTCTTGACAGCAGCAAATATCTTTCCATTAGGCTGCACATCAAAAGTCCCTTTACATATATGAAAATTACCCATGCCGTAGGCACTGGATGCACCCCATGCACTGATGCTTGTTTTTGCACATTTGGTTGGTATCAGTCTTTAACCTGATCTGTTTTCCCCTAAAACATGCTGAAATGTGGACCATCGAAAACTTTTCTTTATTCTCTGTTAGATAACCTCAGGTCTGTTAGATGATTTTCTCTCATTGTGGCCCTAGAGTTAAACTGACCTGTTTTCCCCTAAAACAAACTGGAATATGAAATGTTTAAACATATTCTTTTGGACCATGTACTATGACTTCAGGTCTGGTTTTTATGTAAAATTTGAATATTGCTTCCTGTGTAATATAAATATAGTTTCAGGTTGTATTTTCTGATGTGGAGGCAGTCTGTGTTAAGTGACAATGAATTTGTTGCAATCATAGGGGCACGGTTTCTCAATACTGCCTGAGGGCTTAATGGTCTTGCACATTCATTAGTGTTTTTTTTGCCGTGGTGTTGTGCACCAAAATTTAATTGTTACCTGTTAAACTGCAAACTATGGAACCATTCAGAACAGTGTTACTATAACCTATTTTCCTTCTGTTTTATGTTGTTGGCATTAGTTATATTAAGTTGTTGGCATTAGTTTTCATATTTTTGTTTATTAATAAACAACTGTTTTATATCTAAAATCTCATAAACAATGTCCTTAATCCAACTAATTGTACTAATGGTATTTATTTTAGCTGAAATATACAACTGTGTCTCATCATTATATGTATAATGGTATTGCCAGAGAACATCAAGATTGGCAAATTCTCTATTGACGTTCTGTGCTCTTCACAGATGAGAGCAAGTTCACACTAAGCACATTTGACAGACATGACAGGAGATTGGAGACACTGTGGAGAACGTACTGCTGCCTGCAACATTCTCCAGCATGACCGATTTGGCAGTGGGTCATTAATGGTGTGGGGAGGCATTTATTTGGAGGGCCACGCAGACCTCACTGTTCTAGCCAGAGGTACCCTGACTGCCATTAGGTACTGGACCCATTGTGAGAATCTATGCTGGTGCAGTGGGCCCTGAGTTCCAATTGATGCATGACTATGCTAGGCCTCATGTAGATGTAGTTTGTCAGCAAATCCAGCATGATGGAATTGATGGACTGGCCTGTCCATTCCCCAGACCTGAATACAATCAAGCACATCTGGGACATCATGTCTCGTTCCAGCCAATAACGCCAGGTTGCACCACAGACTGTCCAGGAGTTGACTGATGCTTTAAGCCAGGTCTGGGAGGAGATTCCTTAGGAGAACATCCACCGCCTCATCAGAAGCATGCCTAGGCATTGTAGGGAGGTCATACAGGCATGTGGAGGCCACACACTACTGAGCCTCGTTTTAATTTGTTTTGAGGAATTTCCACTGAAGTTGGATCAGCCTGTCACTTGATTTTCCACTTGGATTTTGAGTAAGATTGCAAATCCAGACCCTAATGGGATAATAATTTTGATTTACATTAATAATTATTATGTTATTTTGTTCTCAATGCATTCCACTCTGTAATAAATAAATAAATAAATAAATAAATAAATAAATAAATAAATAAATAAATAAATAAATAAATAATAGTAATAAATAATAAACAAAGTAGAGCATTCAATTCAAATCAAATTAAATCCTTTATTTTCATGTCACATTAACACAGGTGTAAAAGGTGAGTGAGGTGCTTGGGTGCTCAATCCCCCAGAGTTGTACTACAACGAAAAAAAAACATAGATAAGTGTGTAAATTACATAAGTAATGGTGTTAATATGGCTTAAATAATGGAAAATCAAGATGAACAGTTTTCCGAACGTTAAATTAAATGAAATGTTAATTTAAAGTGTCCAATTTACATTGAATCCATGTTTTTGGACTGTGGAAACCGGATAACCCAAAGGAAACCCACACGAAGAAGGGGAGAACATGGAAACTCCACCCATATTGGGATTCAAACCTGGAATAAGAAATTTGTTTGAAAATATTAACGGATTATTAAATTATATTATTAATTAATTCTTAGTGTTATAAATGGATTCCAAAGTTAAATTACTTACTTAACATAAAAAAAGAGATTGAAGTAACACATGGAGGCTAGTTGAGGAGTACTATACAGTATCAATTTTATTTTGTGACCTCCATAATCAAATAAATTGTGACATATTTTTAAAATAATGCAAATTAAGTGGCCAGAAACACACTTTACTAAGTTTATCTACTCATCATACATAAACCGTTTAAAATTCTCATTATGTTTAATGCCTTGCGAGATTTGTTTGCTTAGTTCATCAATTCTTTTTAAGGTCTCATACTTTTATATGAACAAAATATACTTTTTTGTAACTTTTGCCTTTTAAATTACAATAGCTAGTCTTCATTAGCAAACAATATTATTCAAGTTGAGTCCAGTTTTTTACTTACATTTTTTTTTTATCACCAAACAACAAGAAGTCCAGGTAATAGAAACACACAACCTAACTTATTACAAAAAAAAAAAATTGGGGGGAGGGGTGAAGAATCACATACCGATCAGGTTTGATGATTCTACAGTGTAGCTGGTTTTCTTCATAACTACTGACTTGTGGTGTTTTCTCATTTGTGAGTCGTTTTGGATAAAAGCGTCTACTAAATGACTAAATGTAATGTAATGTAAATGTAATAAAATTATTAAATTAATATAAGATAAGATAGACTTTTATTTGTCCCACAATGGGGAAATTCACATTCTCAGCAGCAAGTTACATTAGAAAAAGGTGAAAAAGTTATTTAGCAATTAAAAATAAGTTAAAAAAAATTAAATATAAATCTATATATACAAAATATAGATATTTAATTAAAAAGCTAAAATTGTGGTATTTTGAATGGATTTTAATGAAAAAACAAATTTTATAAATTAAAACAAAATCAATAAAAGTCACAAACAAGTTAACCTTGATTTTTTTTAATAATAGGCATCAAAAGTTAAGGATGACTAGTGAACAGCAATAGAACATAGCCAAAGTTACAACATACAGTGAATAAAAAAAGCAGCATACATTGAAAGAGAATTGTTTCCTTGAGCTTTCATAAGTTACTCATGTATTATGACAGCAGTTAAGGTCTATCTATATTTTTAAGTTGTTTTACGATCAGCCAAGGCTACAACATGTTCAATTATTATGAAGCACTGTACATTACTGTAATGGTGTAACAATGTGGGGGACACAGGAAACACGTTTTTACATTCAACTTTTTTTCCCACACACTTTTCTAACAAGAGAAAACATATATTAGGATCATCCTAATATAAAATATATTTGTTTATAAGCCACTCACATTTTGAGTATTGATTCTGGTACTGACCTTTTAACCTGGACTTGTTCTAAATTTAACTCAGTGACTGGTAGATAGTTAAGTGTACTGTTTGTAAAAAGTGAATAAAAAATGGATCCATTATAAGGCAGAGTGGTTTTATTCCTGAGTCAAATCGACTGTACTACCAGCTGCAGGATTTTCACAAGGATTGTCACTGTGCTATATTTTTAAAAATTGAATTCAACCTTGTGCAACTAGTGCTTTGTTTACTCTAACATTGTAGTGTCTAACACTACAAATTTTCTACCCAGGGAGCTATTGAAGCTTCTCACATGATCCCTGAATGAGGCCTCTGGGTCAGGACGTTAATTATGTACAAACAACAAAAGGAAAAGAGCAGAAGCATCAGCACAAAGGCTTCAAAGTAGCTTTGGAGCACTAGGAACAAAACAAAGTGGCTTCAGGAGATGCATTGCCCTGGAGAATGGCCAGCGGTCGATGAAAAATTATATTACTCCCACACTGCGCCACTTGCTTTTTTGCACTCCTTCCCCCATCAGGTGGGTGACCAGGTGTGGTGGAGTGTGAGCAGGTTGGAAAGTGCCTCTGGCTGCTTGTCTATTGTGAACAGAGCACAGATTTTCGGCCAATTTAGTTCAGATGTTGGGCAGTAATAAAAGAATAACCGCTTTTATACATTTTATAATCATGCATTTCACCCATGTAATTGTGTGATGGATGATGGATCCTTTAATTACAACAGCGTCTTAATTTGTAGCACTTCGTGAGATATTTTGCCCTCTGATGTATTCAATTACAACAAATTACTGGCCAATAAAGCTGCTTTGTTAGTAATTTACATGCAACTGGGTCATTTTTCTTTAAAACAAAGCTGAACCAATAAAATAATTTTATAATTTAGTAACACACAAGCACACATACATGTATACACACACACACACACACTCACACACACACTAATATATTACAATAGCAATATTATGACAAATGAAGAAATAAATTAAAAATAACACTCAGGTGACAATTTGAAAGTAAACAAAATATTCACAAAATTTCAGGTACAAAAAAGACCAAAAGGCCAGTTATTTTTTCATAATTGTGGCATAATGTACTTCTTTATTTTAATAAAATGATTTGATCTTGTACCTTGTGAAGTGTCTCTGATGTTTACTTTGCACAGCAGTAATGCTGTATTGTCCCTGCACAAGAATCATACACTAGTAAGCCAAAACTTTATGACCACCTGTATAAAATGGTGTTGATTTTCTGTGTACCAATTTATAGTATTTATTGAACCTACATAGTTACAAGACATTTAATGTTGCGCTATAATATCTGATCTCAAGATCATAATAGTAAATCCTTTGTGTACTCTGTCATTGAAAATATAAGCTACTGCAAAGCACTTGCTTTTGCACATCCCACAGATGCTAGATTCTATTGCAATCTTGAATTTTTTGTCAACAAAAGACCATCAATGTTTATCTTGAACCATTTAACAATGTGCAATGTGATGCTGCACAATTAATGCAAACCCTTTTAATGCATACTTAAATGGGATTCATTTTTCCACTGCACTTATTCATGAACATTATTTATACAAGTATGAAAACTCTACTTAACATGTACTTATTTACAGTGCCAAATGAAAATTATTATATCCTTCAAAAATGCACAGTTTTGGTCACAAAGCCTAAAAATAAAACCAATTGAAAATATCTTTCTTAAAGTTTATTTACACATTTTGCCTCACAAAATTCAAGCAATAAAAACAGATCAGTTTGGAAATTAATTAAAGAAATAAAATATTAGACAAACAAGGTTTGGAAAAGCTTGGGAAATTCTCATGATTTAATACTTGGTAGAGGCAGTGTTTGCTTGAATTACTGTATGCAGTCCATTTTAAGCTTTCTCTACCAGCTTTCCACACCAATATTGGAAAATATTTAACCATTATTTCCTGAAAAATTGTTCAGTCAGTTTCTGTGGTAATAAGCAGTGAACTGGTAAAGTAATCAGTGCACTGACAAGACCATCAAAAGACGTACACCTTTCATTTCTAGTCACTGCTTTGCTTGCTGGCATGAGATGAGTCACATGATGGAATATAAGTCTCTGTCCTTTTTTTGTTGAATGGAAGGTCACATATTTTCCTCAATAATTTAGGGGTATTTTGTAGCATTTAATTTTTCTTTAAACAGTTATTTTCTGTACTCGTCTGACCATAAAAACTTTATGCTACATTGAAAGTTGTGAAAATGGCTGCACGACAGTGGGGTTAACTGCATAAAGTGATACAGTGATGAGCATAAGTGGATGACATCAGTTTTATATCCAGGATCAATATCATTGCTTTTACTAAACCAAGTATAAATTGATAGTCACCCTGTTTAAGCATGATACATGGAGCTATAGAAGTCACTGCTACAAGAAATGCCTTTAGGGTTAACCTGGTATCAACCAGTTTTATGCAGATAACACTCTTTAAGTTCCATATGAACTCAGTGTTTCTCAGGAAAGCATTCATGTGTGTGGTCAAATAGTTTTGGCTTATCAGTGTAAATGAATATATTCCCTTAATCAGGTGATACAGTATGATCAGTTCTATTCTTCTTGAACCTTTGTATGGCGCATGTTAACGAAAATATAATTAATCATTTATATTAAGGAATGCTTCAATTGTCCAGTCTGAATAGACAGAGCCTTATGAAATACATTGATACTGGAGAAAAACCAGAAGCAACATGCAACTCTCTGTGAGCTAGTTCAGTGTGGCTTCAGTGTGGCTTTAGTAAGGCCTCCAAACTGATTCATCCATTCGTCCTGGTGTGCTCAAGGAACTTGGAGAGTTGCTGTGGCTTCCATCAGCCTCCACACCATCGCTGGGACCAATCAGGCCTCCGGCCCCACTTCCTGACCCAGCAGCCCCACCTGCAGCTGTACAGGAATTCAGCATGCG
>JAFMOD010000320.1:818325-820825 GCA_019802435.1 Corydoras maculifer
CTGTGGCTGATGCGTTCACTCTGGAACAGGGCAAATCTGGACTCATTAGACCACATGACCATTTTCCATTGCTCCAGAGTCCAATCCTTATGCTCCTTAGCAAATTGAATCCTTTTTTCCGGTTAGCCTTACTAATTAGTGGTTTTCGTAAGACTACACAGCTGTTCAGTCCCAATCCCTTGAGTTCCCTTCGCATTGCGCATGTGGAAATGCTCTAACTGTCACTATTAAACATAGCCCTGAATTCTTCTGTTGTTTTTCTTCTATTTGATTTTACCAAACCTTTAAGTGATCACGATCATATTCATTCAGGATTCTTTTGAAGCCACATCTCCAACTCTAAGACGATGGGTCCCCACTATATTTTCAGCTTTTAATGATGTTTTGGACAGTTCTTAACCCAAGTTTAGTCTTTTCTGCAATCTCCTTAGATATTTTCTTTGCTTGATGTATGCCAATGATTCGACCCTTCTAAAACAAACTAACATCTTTTCCACGACCATGGGATGTGTCTTTAGCTGAAAGATAATCACCCATGCAGTAATTATCCAATATGTTTATCCATGTTTGCTACGTTACATCCAGGTGGCTACTTTTTTTGCCAGGCTGTTGTGGGTTGGTTAGACTTTGAGTACTTGTTTTTTTATTATAGATAGCTGTATTTTTGAGGTTGTGTAAAGAGCAAGTTTAGGTTGAGTAAAGTAAAAAGTATGTGAACATGCTAAATGAACCATTTAATAATGGTAAAAATAAACTTTTTAATACATTGTATTATTTTATTTACTTTATAACAGAAAGTGCCTTTTATCATCAAATCCAAATTCAAACCGGGTTTACTTAAATCTACTAGTAGCACTATTGTCACCCTCTTGCATGGAAAAAATTATTTATAGATTAAGGTTGAATCCTGTGCCAAGTTCCTGAGCTTTTCAATGTGTCTTTGTTTGCGTGAAGATTACACGAGTGATTTCAGCTTACGTTTAACAGGTGTGGCAAAATGTCTGCTCTCCAAATCAGATTGGGAAACCCCAAATTAGATGAGGCTTAATTTTTTTGAACAAAGCTAATTCTGTTTAAATTTGCCTTTAATGTTTGTGACTAGTGTGAAATTTTTTTGTTGAATTTGATCACCATTGGCCAAGTCTCACTGCTGTGAGTAAGAATGCTAGCATTGTCTCTTGCTCTTTTTCTGTGTGTGTGTTCACACCCGCTGGCCATGGCGCAGTGAACTGCAAATTTGGCATGCAAATAAAAGCATGTTTGCTCTTGGTCTGTGATGAGTTAGTTGTTACAAGCCAACCATCACGTACCGTGGACATTGTGGCAAGTCAAAACACACACACACACACACACACACACACACACACACACAAACATGACACAAACGACAAACGACCACTGCGACCCCTAAGAACACCAATGTGAACAAACAACCCCCGGTGCTATAGCCAAAATTTAATCCAAGATGGAACATCTTTTAAAATTTGACCTGTTTATATCCATATTCTTTATTTTATCCATATTTACTTCTTTTAATATTGATTATTGTTTTATGCCAAGTGTGATTTATTACCTTTATACTGGTAGTTAATGTAGATTCTCAGCAAAATATATTCAATATTAACACAACAGTAAAACATATCATGCAGATATATTCCATCATTGGCATTTTAAATGGATGCAAAGTAGGCTTACTTACATTACACACAACATCAAAACACACAGTATGAGCTTGAAGGCTTCAAGTCTGGGTTGGTAGCTCAGTGTTTAGGGTGTTAGGATGTCAGTCTGAGTTTGGGGGTATAAATCCTTGATCTGCTGAAGTTACCAATGTGGCTCCTTAAGCAAGGCCCTCAACCTTCTTTGTTCCAGGGTGTTGTGTCATGGCTGACCCTGTATTCTCTATCCCAATAATTAGGTTGGAACACTTGTAAGTTGCTTTGGATAAAAGGGCCAGCTAAATTACCAAATGTAATATATGTCATTGTAATGTAAGACCACCACCCTTATGTAGCTGTTAATATTTATTCTATCAAGAATTAACTAAAACATCCATATTGCTAGTTGTGAAATTGTTCAAATAAAGCATTATTCATGAAGAATGAAGCTTTTAAATTTATTAAATTTGTCATAGTTATTGGTGTCAAACTAGCCAAGGAGAATTATTATGTGATATTAAGTATAAACAGAATGGTGTAATGGAAAAATGTCAAAAAACTTTGGACTAAACAACTAGTTTACAAAATAGGTCAGAAAATATGTCAAGGTCATCCTGAAAGACAGATGGCACACAACTGCAAACTGCAAACTGCATCTGAATACAGCACTGGTGCTTCCAACAAATATGTCGGAATGCACAACTTATTGTACCTTATAACAGTTGAAAACCAGTTTGTCATTGAGTCATTGCTGACTAAAAACAGGGTAGGATTTCAGTAATTACAAAAGTACAAAAATTAAATCAGCAAACACCTCTAAAACGAGGCACAATGGGTTGATT
>JAFMOD010000320.1:828389-850380 GCA_019802435.1 Corydoras maculifer
ACACACACACACACACACACACACACACACACACACACACACACACACACACACACACACACACACACACACACACACACAACCACACACACATACACTATGAGAAACAGTGAGTGGGTGGAGAAACAGGGTGTGAAATGACTTTCTGAGTGAATGTCTGTTTTTGTGTGTGGGAAAGAGAGAGGTGAGAGAAAATAAGCTTGAGATGGTTAGTCTATTTTCCTGTTCTGTTTCAAACACAGCATATTGCTTACAACTTTTTATGTGTGAAAAACTACATGCATCAACTGTCAGTTACACACAGGCACAGGCATACACTTATTCACATACAAATGTTAAGGAGAAACACTGACGTGAGTGGCGATGTGGTGCGTGGTTGTGACATTCCAGAGACTGTGGTCTGAGGTTACCTGTCGTGCATATCAATCAGTTTTCCTCTACACACACACACACACACACACACACACATATGTACACACTTAGTAAACTTTTCAGGTACAAACTGACTCTGACAAACCTGGTAACTGAGGAGCAGCAGGGGAGCTAAAATGAGTTGGATGGGTGGAGCGAGCAGTGCCATTTCCAGGACCCATCCTGAGATTGACACGCTGAAACCTATCCATCTCACTTAGTCGCTCGAACTTCTGTGTGTCTTCCATTTTTACCCGGTGACCTGTGCACAATTGTAGAACAATCATTAGTACCCTATGAATACATCAGAGACACACAAGCATTTAACTGCCATTGGGTTTGGCAAATTTCATAATCTTCTGAAAGGCAAATTTTTTTTTAAACTTAAAAATAAGATGACAGTGATGTTCATGTTTAAAGTTTTAAAGTGTGTGCAAAAACTTTATATTTTGTTGCTTTTCTAAGTAAAATGAGTTGAAAATACACAGACAACAAACATTTGCTATTTATTTACTAATTTTAACAAAATTTCAATTCAAAAGTAATAGCCAATTGGAAATCTTTAATTTAAGAACAAACTAATTTAATTATAAAAGAAATGTACACATGCACAGACATTTATTTCAAAATGTTCTTTCCAAAGTGTTATACACCTGGCTTAACTTATCAGCTTTTTAACAGCCTCATTTTTGGCTGTGTGTTCATGGATGAGGAGTATTAAAGTATGCAGAGCAGAAGGCCTTCTGAATCATTACTGAGAAAATGTGCTGTAGAGAATATCAACTATACTGACTAAATAAAAAAAAGGAAAATTGTAATTTAAACAGGGGATGAATAAGCCATTTTACAAGACTATAATTAAGCAAAACAGAAAAATATCATTGAGCATATACAAGTTCTTAAAAGTTCAAAAAAATGTTTTACACTGAGCTGAAAAATATTTAAATAGTTCCAATAATTGGCATGGTTTTGAGCATATTAAAATTAAATAGTTTTAAGAAACTGTTCATTTCTTCCATGGTTTAACAATGTTTATATTTAAATAAATTAGATTTTCTTCATATAGATTTTCAAACTTTTATACCCTGACCAATACAATGTTCTCTTAGTTTTACTTCCTAACACAAGCACACACACATACACAGAACTCTAATGGATGGCCTTTAATGTGAGTATGGGGTGACATGTGAGGAACATGTGAACATTCTGTGGTTTTTAATGCAGAGTAAATGGGGCAGATTTGAATATTTTATACTGACACCATGGGGCACAACAGGCTCTCGGATATAGATTATGTTTTCTCTTTTGCCAGGGGCAATATATCATGCCATTTTTACCCAAGGGTAACTAATGTATTCTTTTATCACCATGTAATCATTTTGGTGCCATTTTTGCTTTTGTCTCTTTTGTCACCAATCATGTTATGAACTCTTATACTCTTCTGGTTGAAGAGTATAATGTTACACTTCTCAGTTACATTAATTATGTCAATATCTAACTAGTGTAATTTTCGGGGGCATTAATAGTTTGGGGGTCATATTTTTTTTCTAAAACCAGTTTTATTAGACAAATACAGACATTTTGGAATATTTTGTCAACTGTAACTTAAGTGGTACAGTAGTTTATTCCAAGAGTTAACCAGTTCTTTTGCTGTGCAAAGTTGTACGTTGCTATTGTAGCTGTGATTAAGCTAAACTGGTTTCTCAAATGTTTCATTTTCATTCAATGTCCAATGGGCATGTTTGTGTGAAGTAAACACACATTTTTTTAATGATACCACTTTTACATCAACCCCTAGTTACACTAAAAGCTATGCAAAACATCTGTAAAAAAAAAAAAAAATCTGTAAAGCAGTGGCAAAAAATATGATCTACAAAAAATTATGCTTTTAATTATTAATGGCTATTTATCTGTGTGTAATAGTATCACCATTAATAATTGTCTGTACTATGAAGAGTCACTGTCAAAAATATATTTTTAAGGCAATCGAAAAATAATTTTCTATACGTAACTATTTTCTGGCCACTTTATTTTAAAAGCATTTTTTTAAAAAGATCCTATCTTAATCTAAAGAAACATTCATTCATTCATTATCTCCCGCTTATCCTCTATTAGGGTCGCGGTGGGGTTCCCCATGCCCATCCAGGGGAGAACGTCTCGGGCGCTGGGCAGATAGACCCAGGACAGGGCGCCAATTCATCGCTGGGCACACACTCACTCACACAGACACACACTATGGGGGGGAATTTTGAGAATTCAATTAACTTGTTCCATGTTTTTGGACTGTGGGAGGAAACCGGAGAACCCGGAGGAAACCCACGCAGACACGGGGAGAACATGGAAACTCCACCCAGATGGGGATTCGAACCGGGAATCCCTAGCGCTGAGAGGCGAACGTGCTAACCACTAAGCCACCGTGCCGCCCTCTAAAGAAACATGATTTTTTAAATTTACAAAAAAAGGTCTAAATTCCACTTATACTGTATACATTTTAATGAATATAATTTTGTGTGTGGTGATAGTGTACACAGTACAAAAAAAGTAATTCTCAGCATGAAGAAGTCAACTGAGAAAAATATTTTTTAATTAGTTAATTAGCTGTTAGTCCAAGATACACGTAAAATTATAAATATACTAGCCAATTATAATTATTCATGCATTTTCCAGTCCTATAGTCCCATTAGGCATTATCTAGCAGTGCTGCTTTCACTACTAAACTACAGAAGCTTAAATTTACTAGGGGTCCAAGAACTTCAACAGGAGTCATCTTCTGGTTAGATAAGCATCCAGTAATAAAAAGGTTATTGGATAGCATTGTTCTTCTAGACAATTATTTTAAAATAAGTGCTGTGGTAAATTGTTCTCTTTAAAAGTTTTATGCAGAGTTATGAGCATTAGATTCTTGTTCAGAACCCCCTATCCACCTTTCACAACCCTCACTTTAGGTGGCATAAATATTTGATGTGAGATGAGCGCACTTAGACAGGAATGCTGCACTGTTCTCTGTAATGATATCATAACCACAGAACAGACAGGGTAAATGGAGGGGGTTCACAAGGGACCCTCTTTGTGAAGCATGCACAATAGTATGTGCAGGCAAACACACACATAATTAGATGATACACTTTTAGAGGTCTTACCTGTCACCCAGTTATGACTCTGTGCCAAATGGGTTTGGTGTAAAAACACAGGGTGAGTAGGCCACACTCAGGGTTGAGTGTTTTTTCACTAAACAAACCCTATGCATGAAAACTAATGCCTGATTGAATAAATACTACATAATTTTACACTTCGATATTTAATGCAAAATACATTTATTACTATTGTTTGCACTACCTGGCTGTATGGCATAAATGTGTGTGTCCATGTGTGCTCTGTGGTATGTGTACTTTATTAAACTTTATTAATGTCCACATATGTGCTTGAACAATGTAAATGTGATGCTTTACTTCAGATCTCGAAAGCCTGCACGCAATGTAAATGTTAGCATTTATTTTTAAAAAATGGAACCAATTAAAGCTTGATAACAGTAGTTAGTCTGGCAATGGAATTGAGTATTTGTCTGGCTGCAGCGTGTCTCACATTGTCTCACAGAGCTCATATCAGTTGAAGATTAGATATTGTGCTGGTGGGCATTGCATTAAATAATCCTGACATGATGGACTGCCCTTTCTGTTTTTTGCATCAATATAACATTTTTTACTTACTTTATTATCTATAGGGCATGTGTTTCCCTAATGGAATTTGGGCCCATTTGAAGGTCAGATTTTGGACATCTATGTCAACATTAAAAATCTTCTGTTAAGTTTCATGTAGCTCAGTAATGTATTTTGCTCTAGTATTGTAAACAATTTTTTGATTTGTACAAGATCATGTCAAAAAGAAAAAACATACATTGCAAGTTTTGCTCTACAGATCTGAGTAACTATGAGCTGTTGTTTTTCTGCTGGTGGTGCTGGCTTAGGGAAAAGAAACAGTGCAAGAGCATAGTCAACATAGCTGATGATTTCCAATATAACAATTATCAGTCAAGTCACATGGCCACTAATAAAATATAAAAGGTCAAGATTTGGTATTTCCATACAGCCATGACAAAATCAGAACAGATATAAATCCTTTTAGTATGGTAGTTTGAACATAACCTAAGGGATTTTTATACAGTGCTCTTCACTGTACACAAAACTTTATTAGAACTAATAATTTTATTTCTAATCAAAATTTTTAAATGAGGAAGTTTGTTTTTGTTTGTTTTTATTTATTTAAACTTTGCACAAAGCAATGAAATATATAAGCCATAAAGCTGTTCGCTTATATTTTTATCCTGACTAGAATTCTGATTGAATCCAGGTTGAAAACATTACAGATGGGTTTGATATATAATGAATGATTTTACAAAAGAAAAAATACTAAACTACTAAATACTAAAATACTAAAATAGAGATCAAATACAGATTCAAACCCTTTGGGGTAATCTGAAAACAAAAAAAAATTTAAATTTATTTTTAATAATTTGAAGTTTCATGTTATCATGAATGCAATGCCAATTATTTTGTAATGAACATTTTACAAAAATATGTCTGTCATTTAGTTAGTGACAATAATAAACACTATTCTTCTGTTAAACCTTCTAATTAGAGATTATTCTTCTAATTAAAGTTTATTTACCCATTAGATTAGATTGAATGTATGTCCATAGCCATAACTATATTAACTTAAATACAGAGATGGTATTATGGCATAGAACTGTAAATTCACAGCAAAGTGGTTCTGTGTTTCCCCTATATTTGACCAATGCCTGCTGGGACATCTTTCAGTGCCCTATAAAACCCTAAGTGGTTTGTAAAATTAATGGCCTGTATGAATTTAATAAAAAAGTGAGACCTTACGCAAAAATTCTTAACACTGATTATTATTTGTAACCTTCGAGTGTGTACTCAAAGCTGGAACCCTCTTCTGATGCCAGACAGAAATCCCCACTTAGTAGTGTCTGAGAGGATATCTGTCAAGAAGGATTATCTTGTTATTATGCAGTCATACCTCAAAGGCAGGGCACCCTCTCTGTTTTCAGCCTGTGTTATTACACTGTGCATATTCTGACGTGCTAAAGTGTACATTTCACTTGTCTAAGTCTTCTCCAACTGTAACAAGTCCAAGCATGAAGACCAAGGGTTTTCCCAAGGTGGCATGTTGCTTTTAGCAAAGTGTAAATGAGTGAGTTATCAAGCATGTCTGAAATGGTGATAGACAGAAGCTGAAGGGTTGTTTTTCCTGAACTGTGGCCAGCTGGATCTGAAACTAGGCCAGCAGAATACAGCAATAATGTTCATGAAACATATCACATGCAACAATGCCTACGAACATTAAAAACGTCAATGTACCCTTTTAGTTTTCTATAATAAACCCATAATTTTTTAACAACCAACATAAACCAGGGTGAAGTCTCTTTAATTAAAGAAAATTAATTTGGTATAAAATCTTTCATCAGTTGGACTTAAACAGGATCCACAAGGTGCTAGAACAGTGAAAGCTCATAAAACAGATACAGAAACATGGTCTTGTACAACTGCATAACTGGGCAATCGTGCACTGCCAAGAGGTAAAAAGCACATGAAAGTACTCCAGAGCAGGTTTTGCAGATTCACGGTAATATAATTATGGATTTAAGTAAGATCTGGGGCTGAAGGTGCCAAATTATTAATTGTATTATTATTCATTCATTCATTCATTATCTTTCACTTTATCCTATATTAGGGTTGCGGTGGGGTCCCCATGCCCATCCAGGGGAGAAAGTTTCGGGCACTGGGCAGATAAACCCAGGACAGAGCGCCAATCTATCGCTGGGCACACACTCACTCACACAGACACGCACGCACATACACTCAAAAGGGGCAATTTGGAGAACTCATTTGACTTGATCCATGTTTTTGGACTGTGGGAGGAAACCGGAGAACCCGGAGGAAACCCACGCAGACACGGGGAGAACATGGAAACTCCCCTCAGATGGGGATTCGAACTGGGAATCCCTAGTGCTGAAAGGTGAACGTGCTAACCACTAAGCCACTGTGCCGCCCTGTATTATTATTATTATTATTATTATTAGTAGTAGTAGTAGTAGTAGTAGTAGTAGTAGTAGAAGTAGTAGAAGTGTTACTATTTCGAGGGCTGATTAGACCTCAGTGCTGGATAGCTCCACGCTCAACATGTATGGGATGTACTATGAAGCTGTGTATTATGTAAGTGTAGCATTCATTTTTTCTGGATTGAGCAAATCTGTTCAGAAATTACCAGGACCCAATTACATTTATTGATGGATTAGTTTAGATAAATAATTTGTATTCCAGGTATTAGACTTTTGCTATGAAATCTACATTTACCAACAGATAACAGTAGGGATTTAGTGGGGTAAAAATACTATATTTGTTAATATCTCTTCAGTTTTAATGCTTAAGTATGAAGTATAATTTGTACTATAGATGATACTACAGTATATGGTATATTACTTTAAGAATGCATAAATGCAGTAATTATTATTTTAAATACATTCCAATGAATTTTTTTTGCTTAAATCAGTTTAAAACTGAACTACCGTTTGGTTCTTACGTTTATTATTAGTTTCTCTCTATGGTTTATATATTTTAGCTGCAAGTGAGTCAAAACTACAATGATCATCTAGTAATGTCAGTTGGCTTTTTAATGAGCCACTTCACAATAATTGTTTCATATGGTTGTGTAATTGAACAAAACTAGAAAAAAAACAATAAAAAGGTTCAGAGAGAAAGAGAGGAGAAAACTGATGTACTGGTATTTTTCCAATGTCTTACACACCCCAGTGATGTTTTTGTGTGTTACAGAATGGCTTTATAACAAGTAGGTCGTTATGAAAAAGATTTAATCACTTTGGCATCACAAAGCACCACTTAACAAAGCCACCGAACAATCAAGAAAAGACGGCTTTACTCAACGTCTGTGTATGTATAAAAGAATAGAAATGAGTCAGGGCAAAAGTCCTTCCCCTTGCCACATTTTATAAGAATAGCATTCATAAGCATAGCTTCCCAAGTTAAAGAAAGGCAAATGAAGCTAATCAAAGGATGACATGCGAAAAGATAAATCACTGCGGTTCTGTCTAACTGCTTCTTTCTTCTCAAGCAGACATATTTAAGCTAATATGTGCTGCTTTCACTCAGGGATTACAGGGTATTATTCACCTGCTGGGACACCCCTCACCCGCATAAACACACATTGTTGTGTGTGCGTGTGAGTGTGTGTGCTTGTGTGTATGCATCTGTGGGTGTGTGGGTGTTCAAAATGTTGAAGGAAAATTAAAATCATATCAAAAGTATGATATACAATCAAGTTGGTCATTTTATATGTATATATAAGTGAAAAAGTATAGGTTACTTATAACATTGAATAGAGTGTAGTAGTGTAGTAGTAATGTTTAAAGCAACCACGTGAAAAGTTGTACAAATACAAAGTCTAGCTCATGCTTTTCTATATTTATTATTAATGCTGCCTTTGAAGGGAATACTTTATGTTTAACAACTTCAAAGAGTACATAAAGCCATTGTCCTACTCTTGAGGAGGCCACTGGAGTGATTTAAGGGAGACAGGCGTGGCCTGGTTTATGTACACACCTGGCAGGTGATTTACACACATACATACACACACAGAGGCACACACACATACACACACCACATACACAGATACACGTGTGTACACAGGGACGCAAAGAAGACACTGCAGTATCACAGGCGCTGTTGATGTGCATGCAAATTGCACACAGTATCAGTGGGAAAATGCAAATTAAAACAAATCTAACAGGTTTTGCTAAATTATAATTTTATCTTACAGAACAAGTAACTTCAGACTTTTTTAAAACAGTAGAATTATTTTGATACAAAATTGTATACACTTAGTATAGCCTTTTTTAAACTAGATAGATAGATAATATATATAATTCTTTTCATTTAGGTTAGTTGTAGCTTTTTTGTTTAGGTTTTTTACAACCAAACAGGTTGTAATTTACACAAATCAACACATTGTACAGTTATGTATTTTTTACTCTATATGTTGAGGTTTGATTCATAATTTCTTTTTTTTGGAGCACAAGACGTAAGCAAATATAGTTGACTCATCACACATATAATCACTTTTTAGATATTCAATTCCAAATCTTAATATGATAAGTGTTGATGTGTTGGGAATAGGTAAGGTCCATAAAAAGAGACTCTAAAATATATATACACATACATCATGCTCCTCTTCTTTCCATTAGCAGTATTTTTTCACCTCATTTTGCAGGCAGTTTAGCACCAGTGCTGACTGTCTGTATACATTTTCTTTCAGCCTGACTATGTATGTCACTGGGTTCACCACAGCTTTCCACTCTACATTGACTTCTTTTGCATGGATGTTCTTATTGTGGTTTATTTTGTGTGTGTGTGTGTGTGGTCCTGCTTATATCTGCAGGCCCAGGTCTTGTCTGTCAGGTTTCTCTAATTAACCTTGCAGCAATGTTACTCTTGGATATTCATCAGTGTTGCTGCAGCTACACACACTACCACATACCTGTGTGTGCACACACACCCACACACACCCACACACACACACACACACACACACACACATATGCATATACACACACATATATACAGTACATGTTCACAGATGCACACATGTCCACAAATACAAACATCAATTCATGCACAAACACATACACACAAACACACACACATGCAAATGCACAATATGTCCTCAAACAACCTAATGAGGAAACAGGGTGTGGTACAATTTTTAAAAATGCCATTATTAAGACTCATTTTCTAAAATGCATACACAAACTGTGCAAAGATAGAACAAACATAAATGTTCCTATCAATATTGATATTATTATTAAAAGTTTATAAACAAAGACATCTAACAAACAAAAAATATTATTACTTGAACTCATTTTTTGTAACTTAATACATTATATCATATATTATACATTCATAATTTAATGGCACATAGTATAATTTTAATTATAAATACACCAATGGGGGCGGCATGGTGGCTTAGTGGTTAGCATGTTTGCCTCTCAGCGCTAGGGATTCCCGGTTCGAATCCCAGTCTGGGTGGAGTTTCCATGTTCTGCCCGTGTCCGCGTGGGTTTCCTCCGGGTTCTCCGGTTTCCTCCCACATTCCAAAAACATATAGAGTGTGTATGTGTGCGTGTCTGTGTGAGTGAGTGTGTGCCCAGCAATGGATTGGTGCCCTGTCCTGGGTGTATCTGCCCAGCGCCCGAAACGTTCTCCCCTGGATGGGCATGAGGAACCCCCCCGCGACCCTAATATAGGATAAAAGTGGAAGATAATGAATGAATGAATACACCAATGCTGTGCAATTTAATATATACAGATAGTAGCACTATCCAGTTTAATTTTGCGCATACCAACACTGTCTAATTGTATCCAAAAGTAAACTAGCACCAGCTGAAACTAAGAACTATCTAATTCTGCCTTATTTGAGCTGCACTGTTCAGCATACAACTAAAGTTCAGTCATGTGATTTTTAAGTATATGAAAATACAATCAGGCTATAGCTATCACTACTGTTAAGAATTGACAGTGTATTGTATGTGTTTTAATAGTATGGCTATAAAAGACAGGTTTCTTCAGCACAATGCAATACGTAGGGGCACGGTGGCTCAGTGGTTTGGGCATTGGGCTGTCAATCTGAAAGTTGGGGGTTCAAATCCCAGGTCCACTAAAGTTACCAATGTGGGTCCTTGAGAAAGACCCTTAACCCTTATTGCTCCAGGGATGTTGAGATTAACCCCGTGTTCACATTGTAAGTCGCTTTGGATAAAAGCGTCCAATAAATGTCCAATAAATGACAATGCAGTGTTTACATCGTTCACAATAACAATGAACAGCATAGCCATCATGAATGCTGCCCAATGTAACACATGAATGCAACCATTAAATTGCATGTATTTAATGCTTCAATTTAATTTATTTATTAAATACTTTTTTTTCAAAATCATTTTAGTCATTAAAGGTATATGCTGTAGGTAATGAGTCAAAATACTGTGACAGACACTTTAACAGCATAGTTATGCAACTTGTTTCGATTAACTGCTGGTAAACTTTTAGTTTCACACTTCCACAACTGCAACTTTCAAGATATTATTACAAAGATCAGCTAAATAGTAAGAATGCCACATATGTTAGACTAATCATTGAAACTCTTTAAACTCATATAAAAGTAATATAAATGATTTATAGAATGTTGAAATATTGCATCCTGTTTGCACAGACCAACAAGAATCCATCTAGTAACAGTGTGATCACTGTTTTCTTTTCATATATTTTGTCGTCACATCTGTGTACAAACTAAGCAGCTTACACATGTTTCATGTAGAATAAGAAGTGCAAGTGAATGATCAACACAAGCAGCACCCCTGCCTTATCTCACTGGTAATGGCTCTGTGGTCAAGACATGCATTAGCCTTATTAGACCTGGCTCCATCCTTCTAAACAGCTAAAGAGTGTTAAGTCAGCAGGCTTTCTTGTGTGGTCAGGGGTTTGACCCCAGTGGAGGAAGGCGAAAGGGAGTGGGCCGATTTGTGGCTCAAAGCTGCCCTGTTTCTCTTAGTGGTCTACCTAATGAGGAAAAGAACTGATCTTAATAAAAATCCGCAGCTCTGAGTTTGGTAACCTCCAAGACCACAGAGGGCTGTCTGTGTCATCTATTACCACACTTAGGCTGTCAGCACGTCACCTTCCCAATAGGAAAAAATGTAATTCCTAAAGCATGTTTTGTTATTTAATTTCTACAATTAATGCTTTAACACTTTTTTACAGCATCTAAATAATCTTTGGTCCTCTTCTAAACAGCATCATTTTCAGTCTTTACTGCATTCAGTAAAAGCCTCTTAGCTCAGGGATAATTGTTTAATGGTCACCTTGAACAATCTCTTCATTAGGTAGCTTTTTTCAAGAAATTGCTGGTTGAATTGTTTTTTGTTATTTTAATAGCCATCAACTGAATATAAAGATGACTGCTTATCATTTATGAATTGTGTAATCCTTCTCAAGCTGAAGTAATTTTAAAAAATGTGTATGTTTCTATAATTGACCTCATAAGCATTTCTAAGGCAGGTAATGAAACAGACATAGTTTTATTACACACTTTAATTCATATGACATTACCCACAAATTCAGTTTAGAGCTTGTTCAGCCCATATTAGCTAGGAGTGTCAATAATACTGGTCTCATTTGTAATAATGACATATAAAATTATTGCCCCTATGGCAATACCTATAAGTGGATGCCAATATAATGCTAAAGTTGTGAAGACTTTCCCACTAAATATTGTTGTTCCAGTCTCTCAACAATTATTTGTTTTTTGCCACAAGCCGCAAGGCAAACCATAATTTGTGTTTGCATTTTCACACTGGGAAAAACTCCTTCCTGCAAACAAAACTGCTAGCTTATACAGACTCTAGCTCATATGGAAACCAAAGCAGTGTATTTTTATAAAATCATATTTGTATTTTTACATCCTGCCAAACAGTCTATTTTCACAGGTTACGTCTGCTTCATTGTAACATTATCTATGTCATGGGGTATGGCCGTTGTGGTCTTGAAATGTGTTCAGATAAATTCTGGTGTATTGCTATTTTAGCAACCAAAACAGAAAAATGTACGCCTCTGAAAACAACCCACACAGATGTCAACAGTCAGACATCTGTCAGTCATCAGTAGCTTGGCAGTGAATTATCAACATATCCAACACCACTGAACACTAAATAGCCGGTGGATGCCATTAAATATCACTACATATGAATAAATAATAAAAAAGTCTAAAATTGTGTGTTTTCTCAATTCAGAGTAAAATGGAACAACTCAGAGAATTGAGTCCAGGTAGCTGTGCAATTGAAATAGCCATCTATTAAAGTCAGAGTGGACATGCTTATTTGCTTTATTTCACATTTCACCAAAAACTCATCCAGGAATAATTAATAGAATTAGCACATGCCTTTTGTGCCTTTCAAAATTAAATTTTATTTTTTATTTTTTTGTTGTTGTGATAGCAAAGACACACTGACTCGCCGTAACTCAAGATATTAGATGCACATTTGATGGTTTGCTAAAAAAGGCACATAAGACTTTACAAACCACAATTATAAAATTATAAGTTTCTTTCTTGTTCCATCATGTCTGTTCCCCAGTATATAAAATAAAGTTGTAATAAAAGATATGTGTGACTGGCTCAATTTTCTCATGTAAAATCTCACAAAACTTCCCAAAAACAGGCTGTACATTTGCAAACAGAATGAAAAGAATATAAGATTTTAAAGTCTTTTTAGCATTATACATACATAATATCATAACACAATTAAAGAAGTCAAAAAAAAGCTTATTGTGACAGCAATTGCTAAAAAAAAGAGTCGGAACGCTAAACCCTTAAGTATTATGGTCTGAGAAAACTTCATGCTACCATTGTTGACATTGCCACATGGTCTCAGAAATACTTCCAGAAATCAGAAATGCCACAAAGTTTAAACAGTCTGATGTCATTGGAGATGGACTAAAAACAGCAGAAATGTGTTATTTATGGCCTAATGAGCTTTTTTTGGGTTCTATGTTGAAAGGATTTAAAAGACTGTTTATAGTATCTCATATATCAGGATGTTGATTCTAATTAGTCAATCACAGTAATGAGCAGTCTGTTATTTTAGTAATTGCTACGAATAAACAATTATTACTAACAATGGTGTACTTCCTTTCCACTGTTGTAGAAGCAATAAAGTCATTTTAAAATCAATATTTTGAGTCAAGCTGTTAATTTATTTAGTAAGTAGTCACCTAATAAAATAGATACTATTCAACAATTACCACTAAATAAACCATAACCAAAGAAGTCATCTTTCAGCAATCTTAAATTAAATTAGATCGCAAAAATAATTCTGCCACATTAAAAAATCAGTAAACTTGGACCAAGTAAACTTGGATGTTTGAAGTTACACAAATTCAGCATGTACAATGTTCAACACCAAAATGGTTTTAATTACTGCAAAATTGTTTACATGGAATGATAGTATTTGGTGTAGTACTGTTTATAGCTTGCAGTTGTAAAATGGGTACTCACGTCTTGGCTCTCTGGGACCATCTACAGTAACTTTGATGGCACGATGGTATGTAGCCACCTGGGGTGGTCCAGTAAAAACAGTGATTGTCAGTGTAAAGCTTTTGCCTGGGAAGCAAACACAACAGAATATTAAAAATTATATGGTCTTATTTTATTTTAAAATGATCTGCTTTTGTTGCAACTTTATAACCGTGGTAAAAACATGTTTTGTTATTTGGCCATTAGGCTCTATGCATGCTATGATTAGAACTGCAATATGTAATATTTTCTGAGTTACATGTTTGGTGCACTCTTTAATAGTGGCTCATATGTGTCACTACAGGCAGCATACATACAGGCAGCTGTATAAATCAATACAGATACAGAGCTCACTGTTAAGAACCTTTAAAGGGTGTGGAAATGCGAGCTTGACTCATTCAATTACAACAATGGCAAATTTTATTTTACAAAAATTTATTGCAAGCAATTTTAACAAAATTCAGTTAGCATTTAAAATGCGATCACCAAACCCTTTTTTAAAAATGGTCCAAACAAATGCTGGTATGAATCAATGTGAAATTCTATGTAGTAGAACCACAGAAAATAAAACCACTTAATGGAAAACACTGCATTCAGATTATGTTTTAACTAATACATATGAATACATGTCAATTATAATGCACTATAATCATAATCAAATATTAATGCTAGCATACTGATGTTTTAAATTGGACCTAAGATTACAACCAAATTTATTTAATTAAAAAAATGCAGTGTTGAACAATTTTCATGTAAAGGACGTATAACTTACATCACTACAAACGCTTCCTAATACATCAATAGAGTTCGACAATACAATAAAGTGTGCTGCAAACAAATTTAAATTACATCGTTTATTAAATCGTTTAATTACAGAACATTTAAAGGTTATAGAAACCTATACCTATATATGACTTAAAACATTATGAAGGACATAAAGCTAAAAATGAAAACAAACTTTAATGTAAAATCTAAACCAGACTTAAATAACATTCACTTAAACCAACTTTAAAATATGAGGGATACTGTTTTTCAATCAGATTAGATTCGGGAGAACTATAAATGTTAGGTTTGCTTGAAATTGCTCGGAACCACCAAATCACAATTTTTTATTTGTAATTTGATGTACGCTACATTTGCATCTTATGTTTTTTTTAGCTAGCGGAACTGTAGTGCAGCATTTCTGATATAGCATCTGAGTTATTTTTTACAGCTAATAATATGTAAACGTGACAGAAAGCAGGGTTTTAGTGTTAGATTCCGTGTTAAAAGAGAACTGTGTGATGTACACATCACTCTGCTGAATGCTGTGCGGTTTCAGACGCCGCCGCAGTCTCGAGCTGCGGCAGGAGACAAACGAAAAGGCAAAAGAGGGGCAAAAAGAGGGCGGGGGTGATAACTGGCTGCAAAAATGAAAGCTAGGTTACTTCTTAAAATCCCCTATTCCTTGCGTCTGTTAGCAAATATTTAATAGTCTGGTAAAAAAAAATGAGACATGGGGAAAGTGCGGGAAAATGAGTTGCAAAAGAATCCCAGCTATGTAGATAAGTGTGTAAATAATCAAACCTGAGAAAATCGACCAGTCTCAAATATAAGGAAATATAGTCTATGCATACATAGGCTTCATATATAAATCACTATTGGTTTCCAAATCATTTAAATCGTTGTTTTTTTTTTTTTTTTTTTTTTTTTTTTTTTACATAAGTATCAAACAGCGTTATATAGGCCAATAAAAAATGCCCCGTCCTTCGGGCATATTCCAGATAAATATGCGCCAGAACAGGTGGTTCAAAGATAAAAAAAAGAATGTATATTGTAATGTAAAAGTCTATTTTTAATCTAAAAGTGTATTTTGTGAGGTTTTTAACCAAATAAAGCATTTAAGGATTGTTTTTGTAGTAAGTTCTATACTGTGGTGAATGGCTACGCACCTCGTCCGCTCCTCCCGACGAATCGCAGGTCGTTGAAACGAGCCACTTGGTTCTTCATGACGGCGGAGGCGTTCCTCAACTCGGCCGAATAATTCTCATCGTTCCCTGCCATAACTGTAACGAGGGTCCCGTCAGGAACATCCCCGAGAGCCACCACCTGCAGACGGGTACCGGGTATGAAGAACAAAACCGGGTCGAACCAGAACTACCTCTGAATGCATTCCATGAGAAACACGAACTCGACATTTATAACATATCTCGCTATTGTTTTAAGTCTGCAGTAATGTACCTGCATTTGAAGTTTAAATGACTTATGGTTAATCAAACAATTAGAAATCGCAGCTTTGGGAGGTGTGAAATATGATTAGACTTCAGCTTTTGTTTGTTTCTGCTGGGTGTGACAGCTTTGGCACACATCCCTGGGAAGAGTGAAAGGCATGAGTTGTCTGTTGACTAGATTTAATTAAGGAACATCATGAAATCATCAGTTATTTTTTAATCATCTATTAAAAATAATAACACATTGTTTTGCAGTCGCTTTTTGACGGTGATAATAGTAATAATATCATTCATTTACCTTTCCATTTAACAGGCGCTTTTATCAGAAGCGTTTTACAAATAAGAGAACACATTTCTATGCATCGGATGCTATTAGTTTTTTTTTTCTCAAGCCATTATTGATAATCAAAAGTTACTACGAACCCACATTTAACTTGTTTAATATTGATAATATTGGGTACCGTTTTTAATTTGTTTATTTTTAGCTATAACAGCCGCATAAAATAAAGCGAACTGTTTAGAACGAGAGTATTAAAAATGTCTAAGCAAGCTGCAGTCTCCAGTAGGTCTCCAGTAAACTAACAGAACAAACTCATCTGAACCATACAGAGATGAATAAGCAAAAGTGAGGAGGTTCACCTTGAAGGCCACGGGCAGGGTCTTGTTGCAGCGCCAGTGAGACGGCAGCACGGAGCAGAGGAAGTTGGGGCTGTCAGTGCGCACCAGCTCCCCGGCGTGATCCGACAGCACGTCCACCATCGACCTGGCATCCCCCGCGTGGCGCGTCCTCAGCTGCCCCACAGAGCTCATGCTGCCCCCGCCGCCGGCGCCCCCGTCCACGCCGCTCAGCTTTCCGCACGGGAACGACGTGGAGGGCGGTGTGAAGCGTCTCGTGGTGGTGGGATCTACGGGAATATGCATCGCGAAACCGTGAAGGAGCGTCTGCACTGATAGCGCCAAAAAAGAAGAAAAGGTTCCAGAAAACAGTTAGGTATGCGCGCAGCTGGGTCGAGAAGAGACGAGCCTCGGTGACTCTTCAAAGTTTTTGCAACTTGTCAGAAAGATGGAGACGCGAGCGCAGCGGTGAACTACAGCGTCGTGCTTTCCCACCGACTTCAGCAAAAACAGAACCAAGCGGCAAGAAACCGCAGACGAAGGCCAGCGCTTTTCCGCACAGCGGTTTCGTGACAGATGCAAACGAGCCAGTGCGGACGCACGCACTCCTGTTTGCGTCGTTGTATAGGCCGCAGAGGTCACTCAGATGTTCACCGACAGCACACACGCACAGCTCAGAGCTCGCGTTTACGCGCGAGGGACGCAGGTGAATTCGAGTTCGGCTAGATTTCGTGTCGTTTTGCACTCCATCAAAAACGCTCTACTTCACCGCCTTTCGGTTCGCAGAAGGAACCTTACAGCCTGCTCGACTTTATCCCCCAAAATCCTCCAAAAAGTCCTACGAAACTGTTCTATAGCCTCAGCTACTGTGTCGCTCCAGTCTGCGTCTGTGTGATCCTGCTTGCCATGGAGGAGAGGAACAGAACTGAGGTCTGCGCGCCGCGCTCCTAACTGAACACGAGCTCCACACGCTCGTGTTTACTCCGTTTAGAAGTTTTCAAGCGCCTCCTGCTCCACCAATGAGAGAAGAGGGCGTGGTGTACGACGAACTCTGAACCAATCAGAACGTCCGGAGCAAAGCGAAAGCGACCTGCGTTAATAAAGGGTCGGGACGTGCGTTTATAGGAGCGGTTCAGTGGAAGCGCTAAAGCCGAGGTGATGCGGTGGAGGATCAGGAGAAAAACAAAAACCTTATCCTGGCGTCTCTCCGCTTTAATAAAGAATGTTCATAAGTATACAAGCGCAAGGCGAATGTGCAAACAGGAAAAGACACTCACGCAATGTCTCAGCATGCAAACTTCCTCTTTATTTCACAACTCAGTCTGATATTAAGCTTTTGCAGAAATAAAACCAAAAATAAATCTTTCGCTCAGCTCGACGTAATATGCACTAAAGTAAAACATTTCTGAGGAAATAGCAGTTAGTCATAAAACGGAAATTAAAACCTTAGAGCCAATAATGCAACCACCACCAATGCTAAAACACAAACAAATATATTAATAGATTTAGACAATAATAATAATAATAATAATAATAATAATAATAATAATAATGTCTAGCAATTGATTGGCGCCCTGTCCTGGGTGTATCTAACTCAGCCCAGCGAAACGTTCTCCCCTGGATGAATCTCCCCGCGACCCTATCAGAGGATGAAGCAGTAAAGATAATGAGATGAGTTAATAATAATAATAATAATAATAATAATAATAATAATAATAATAATAATAATAATAATAAGACGAGTTTTATGTTTACGCGTCTTAAGAATTTCTAGTCATATTATTTTATTCATTAGGTCATAATAATGTAATAAACCGACATTTTATAAGCCAAAAATGTCCAGGGTTAATTCGGTAAAAAAAAAAAAACTTTTAGAAATGTTTTATTTTACTTCATAAAGTTATGAAGTTGTTGGATAAAAACAATGATGACTGAAAGACAGTGAAATAAAGGGGATCTTTAACAAACAGCTGTTCTTTTTGTATTTTAAAGCGATGATAAAGAAGTTGATGCGGTTGCCGCGCGCCACACCCGTCCATCAATAATAAGTCCTCAGAGCCTGTCAGAGTTTTACCGCTAGTAGGCGCGTTTGTCGAATATTTTGGGAGAAATTAAAGCGCGTAATCGAGAGCGAATAAGCGAGAGAGAGAGAGAGAGAGAGCGAGAGAGAGAGAGAGAGAGCGAGAGAGCTTACAACGTCCACCTGAAACCGCACATTTCTTTACTGGTTAATTTTTCAGTCGGTAACTCTGTATTTATATTAATATCGAAGTAAGTGCAATACAGGCTTCCACATTATAGATTGATAAAATTTGTATTTTTTTTTCGTTTTTATTTAAAAGAAATAAAATGATTTCGTTGTGGTTATGTAAACAAACAGCAAAGCATTAAGCAAATACCCCAACAAGGCCGCACATAATATAAAAAAGCAACTAAAAGCAACTATAAATTGGGGTTTGATATATTGCAAATAGGTACAAAATACAGTGTTAATACATTTGCGTTTAGTCAATTTGCAGACGCTTTCATCCAACTTACAAACGAGAGAACACAAGTCAGCAGTTAAGGAAAAAACAACTTAACGCATAAAAAAACTAAAAATTAAAATACAAATGTGTGCATTTATTTCTTATCTATTATACCACATATCTATTATACTATACATAATAAAGGTCAGATTTAAAGACACGGTAAAAACAGCACTAAAACGCCCTAAATGTCACAATCGCAAAGACAAGTGTTTTGTAATTAATTGGCTATAATTGTCCACAGGAGAATGTTCCTTACATTCCTCTGCAGCAGCTCAATATTTTTTTTTTTACCACACATAACTTTTTTACTTTGTGTTAAGCACTGTAATGGTTAAATTTGGAAATAAGGAAATAATAGACACGAAAAAAATACGTTTACTAACAGTCGATAATAGATTAAAATGAATAATAGAATGCATATCACAGAGGGTAGCGCTATATCTTCTCATTTAGGATTAAATATTGTGAATAAAAAAACACTGATTTCCAATACAATGAGGCCCTATATAAAGCCATATTACTTAAAAGCCCTATCTATCGGTGACACGTGGTAATTATAAAACATTATCATTAAATATATAATAATTTTACGCTTACATTAAAAGCTTTTTTGTAATACACAGGGCTGCTACAGATAACAGCCCAAAGGCAAGGCCCCGCCCCCTGTCATTCTCATCCATCAGTGCGCAGTTCCTACGGTTACAGAGGCGCGCTAGCGTGCATGAAGTGGATACCCCAAAACTGCGTGTTTTTTCAGTGGCCCTTCTTTACCCTTCTCTTCTTTGTCAGGCGACGCATGGAGGCCGCATAATAACGTGGTGAAAAACGATGTGATTCGAAACAAATGGACCACAGTTTTTTTTTGCTGAGTTCAAAGCACGCAGAGGGTGCGGGGGTTCAGGCCCCGCTATCAGGCCACGGATCCCGCGGCTTTAATCAGCTCTGATGGGAATGACTGATGCTTCGGCATCGTGATCTAATTATTACCAAATTTTCGACTTATGCGCCATGTCAAAGAGCTTAAGATGCACTCAATTAATTCTGTAGCCGTCGCTCTATTGACAAAAATATGGATACTTGCCATCACACATTTACTCCTGTGGAATTTTTGTTTATTTTATTCCAACCCCATGGATATTAATATGCTGTTTTAAGATATGATAGCCTTCACTGTTCATCCCAAGAGTGTGTCTGTAGGAATAGGACCACAAAGAGCCTTGAGAAATTAAAACATTACAATTTATTCTAAAAGTGTTATTCTAAATGGGGTGATATTCTGCAGTTTACTGGTCATTCTTGGCATTAAACCCATCTAACCATGTATTTATGCTTGTTGCTTTAGTGAGGTCATGGTGAAACAAACCAAACCTAAAGCTGAAAGCATGTTATCAGGTTATGTTTTTAGAATACTACATTAATTTCTTTTTTAAATTATACATCATAGACTGACACATTAAATAACTAAATATGATTGTCACAGTTTGTAGCTCTCTTTTGTTCCTGAATGACTGGGCAAAAAGAAAACTCATTGAAGACCATTTCATTGTCCACAAGCTTCCTCCACAGTTAAATTTTTACTATTTCCACTTTTTTGCCACATCACAGCTAATAGGTGCAGTTAGCAATATCCTAAAATGCTATTAAAGTTGGAGTACAGGGGCACAGTTGAGAAAAATTACCTCAGCAGAATGCTGGGTAAAAGCATCACCACTAACTGGCAGATTTTCTTTTCAGAGCATGGGCGATTATGTATTTGCAAATTACATACAGAGGAAACCTCGAAGCCACAGCATTCCTTCCGTAAAAAGTTTGAGTTTGAGTTTCAGGCCAGTGGGCTTCATGTCAGCATGCGAACAAGCGATGAAAGAGCTAACGGATGCCACTTCCTTCTTTATTCTAATCACATTTACATGTTTAAATAGCCCAAATAAAAGAGAACACACTTATTAATGTTGTTTTTACCCATTAATACATTTTATTATTAATTTTGACAGTATAGTGTACACTGCCCTCCAATTCCCTGTTGTTATTATTATTCATTCATTTATTCATCTTCTAGTGTGCTTATGACAATTAGAGTCATGTTGGATCCTAAAGCTCTTCCCAGGACTCAAATTTGGGGAAACACCCTACCTTAGGGCAAACATACATTAACACCTAGGAGTAATTATCGGCTCTAATTCACTTCACTTGTCTTTTAAATGTGGGGAGAAACTAGAGATCCAGTCCCACACAGACACATGAAAAAGATTAAAATTCCACTAAGAAAGGTCAATGTAAACCACAATGCCACCCCCTTATTATAATCTGAGCTATTATTTGAGCTATTATTATTCAAGCCTGTTTTAATCATGTTAAAATACAAATATCCATTTCATTAAATATGTTATATGATGTTTCCCCTCCAAAAGTCTATCCATGTCCAACATGTTTATAAATGTGTAACTTAGCTCCAAACCACACATGACTATTATCCTGTGAAGCCAGAGGCTACAAAGAGCACAAAAAGATCAACAATTTGTACCATAATTTAAAAGCCTTTAGTCACATACATCCCTGACCCAGTTTTGAAAATGAAATAGAAATATTTGTATTATGCTTCTTGAAAAAAGTCTGTTTAACTATTTTAAATTTTCCATACACAGGCAGTGATCAACAAACTACTGTTTATGTCATGAACCAAGTAATTGTTAGGTTTAATGGTGTTAATATGAGACTGCAGCTTTGAGCATCAATTTATCTTTTCTTTTGTTCTGCATTAATGACCTTTCAAGTCTGATTTGCAATATGCAGTAATTACATGTTAAATAAAAGCACTGTAGTGATAGCTACAATACAGTGGGTTGCAAAAGTATTCATACCCCTTGAACTTTTCCATATTTTGTCACATTACAACCACAAACATAAATATATTTCACTGGAATTTAATGTGAAAGACCAACACAAAGTGGTATACAATTGTGAAGTGGAATGAAAGTTATACATGAATCAACAATTTTTTTACAAATAAAAAACTGAAAAGTGCGATGTGCAAAATTATTCAGCCCCCTTTTCCCTGAGTGCAACCAA
>JAFMOD010000320.1:850401-862465 GCA_019802435.1 Corydoras maculifer
GGGCTGAATAATTTTGCACATCGCACTTTTCAGTTTTTTATTTGTAAAAAAATTGTTGATTCATGTATAACTTTCATTCCACTTCACAATTGTATACCACTTTGTGTTGGTCTTTCACATTAAATTCCAGTGAAATATATTTATGTTTGTGGTTGTAATGTGACAAAATATGGAAAAGTTCAAGGGGTATGAATACTTTTGCAACCCACTGTATGTGTGTCAGTGTTGCTAAAGTGACAGTAACATGCCACCCACCATCTTTTTGGGTTTTTCCTGTCATTTTATTGCATTGCATTGCACATTGTTTTCTCTATTGTCTGCATAAATTAAAGTAAAAATCTGAAATGCAAGGTCAAGAAAGTCCTTTGTTCACTAATTTAATAATGGGTTGAGCTGCTTACAGCTTTGTTCACCTAGACTGATTGGTATGCGTCCAGTTTGCCATAAAAAAATGAAAGAAATTTTTACATGAAAGAAATTATTGGTAATTAGCATCAAACTCTACTTTACAAATTAATTTACAGATGTCCCTACAAATATATTTTAGAGCTTTAACTTGTCTTCTCAAGACAATCAAGTGGTCCAGCAAAAGCCCTGAGACCTTTTTCTTGCATTTGGCAGCGATTTGTTTTTCAGCATTTATTTTTGATGGATTGCACAAACCCACAGCATGATGTTTTGTGTTGTATGCATTCGTTGTTTTTTTTTTTTTTGCATAAAAAACATGGAGTTCTGTACTAAAAATCATAGACTATTGCCAACAAAATATTTCTTTGCTAGCCTCTTCTCAGTCCTGCTTTCTTTTTCCTGATGTTTTTCTTCAAACAATTGGTTGATTCTTGGTGGGGATTTTTCAGATTAAAAACTTTATTTAACTAACTGAAAAAAAACACCAGACAAAACTTTCACATCATACAAAATATAAGTTTCGCCTGCACACAATAGTGCGAACTCTTATGTTTGGTTTAAAATATATACTCATCAGACCACATATAATGAATTCTTGTCTACAATTCTTGTTCAGCCATAAAGCCAACTAAATTGTTTATTACATATCTATCATAAATCCAGTGTACATTTACATTGAGCAAATGACCCACAATGCAATACAGAGATATATTGACAGACCACATAAAATGTTATTTGTTAATCTAATAGGAACATGAAATGATATGAAAGAATTGATAACAGAATACATAAGATCTTTAAAACAAAATTAAACAGCGTCTGTCCATAAAAGCATTTCGATAAAAGCAAGTACTGCCTTTGATCTACTTCAACCCTGAAACTGGCATTTAAGCAAATCCTCTGTGCTGTCACTAAAAATAGTGTGATGCTGTGCAAATTCTTCTGTATATTAATTTGAAACATGTCCAGCTTTTTATAAAACCTTACACTTTTGACAAGATGTCCCATATAAATTTGGAGGCAGTTTACTATATCAAATTTATACCATTCACAGTCATCTTTTGTAAATGCTATTATAATGGACCCTGTTTTGGAAAAAATCTGTCTTTTGTTTTGTCCAATTATAAAATTATTTGATTATTTAATTTTCCAATTAAAGAGACTGAAAATCAAGCTCTCTGGGAACTGAATGACTTATAAACTGAGAATGTTTATAATGGACCTAAGCTTATATTACTTTATTCGGCTTTTTTATTAATTAGTTACAGTCAGGAAATTATTTAAGCTAAAGTTATTTAAACTTAATTTAATTGTTTCATTTGGATTTTTATACTCTTTTCACAACTCATTCTTGTCCCACCCATTAAGCAAGTCACAGCTATATGTGACGCTTTCAACCAGGAAGAGTGAGTTCTATAATATGCTATTTCTCACTTCTGTATACATTTAATGACCACATAATATGGTACACATCCTTATTTCTACACTTATTCCCAATTTAAAAGTTCCACATACAGTATAGATGCTCTTTGTAGTTATGCAATTACAGACTGTAATCTATCCATTTTCTTGCAGATTTTGTTAATCCCCATTATTTTCATAATAGTCAAGAGCCCACAGATCAGGTTCTATTTATGGAATAGATGATTTTCAGCACTGCAGTAGTCTGTAATCTGTACAATTACATGAGACAAGGCAGTGTTGCTAAAGTTTTTAAACAGTTTGTCCAATTACTGTTTAGTTTATAAGATACACCTTGTCAGCTTCATACTGTGAATACTGAGGAGTGCTGGAGGGGCGGGTGCTGGATTAGCTTAAAGTATTTATTAGCTTTATTATAAAAATCCAAAAAATGGTACAAACATAAAAAACATGCATAAAAAACATGCAAAGAACCTGAGAAACCCCAAACCAGACTGATGTAGCACACGATAAAGGTGGCTACAGCTGCCTGAATAAATAAAACAGCAAAACTCTGGTATAGTGGTGGTGGATCAATGCTGGAGGGACATGACACATAAGCAATGTAATGGTAAGAAACTGAGTATCAACACAAGGGCCAGAAAGAGAGAGCTTGAATAAAACAACCAGGTTGTACCTTAATTAGAGGGAAATGAGAGATGGGGCATTAATACTCATGTGAATCAGAGCAGGCACACAGGAAGGAAGAAGTCAAAGCAAGAGAATGAAGGAAAGAGTAATTTGTGCCACATTTACCTTATAAAAAAATAAAAATAAAAAAAACTCTTTTGTTGTTGCAAAGTCTGTGTTAATCATCGTCTGATCATTCATCAGTGCTCACTGGATGCTGCATATAAAATGCTGGTGGCTACATATGCTCAGTCCAGGAATGACATTGGAGTACTTAAAAGATATTTGGGCATCAATGCTGTGTCTGGTTCACTCATACCAGCATAATACTAACACGGCATCACCACATCACTGTCACTACAGTGCTGAAAATCATTTACCATTTGACCTTTACATAACGATAAAGATGACTAAGGTATATAGTAGTAAATAAAGAAACAAATTTACCACATTCTGAAATTGTAGAACAATAAGGCAATCTGGATGGTAAGTGGAGTTGAAAGAATGGAAAATAAGTGTAGAAACATGGAGGCATACTTAATAAAGTTAGTGGAGTGTATATAGGAGGTCATAGATGTTGATAATTGACTTGTGTCATTGTAAATAAAAAGCAAGGAAAGCATGCAACCCCTTCCTTCATTAGAGCTTTAAGAAATTTTTAAACAAAACTAATGTTAAATACAGTACTTTTCATTTATATCAATGTCTCCTGAAGACAATTTGAAATGCAAATCTCCACATAGAAGGAGAGAGAATGACAGAGTGAGCACATAATAAATAAAAAAAACATTTCGACCCCACCCAAGCAGTTCCTAAAATAATTCTGGTATAAGAGTGCCAACACAACCTCCATAAGTCAGGGCTTTCCCAAAAATGAGCACTTATGTGGAGTCAAGTCGAGGAAGTACGAACGACTGCCAGAGACCACTGGGGCCGTCTAGTGCAGTCTGCTAACCACATTTTCCCTTTAGAATACAATGCCTCTTTGTACTCATGTGTGGTGGTGTCCCATCACAACCAGAGTTTACAATAGGAGGGAGACAGCTAAGGAGAGACCATCAGACATGCAGCAGTCTCAAAAAACAACTCCTTATGATTAGTCTTTCTTCAGACTCTTTAGCCTACCCACAAAACATTGTTGTACTTGTTTAAAAATGCCAAGCCCATTCATAGTAGGGAAAAAAATTGCAAAATAATATTTTACCAATTAATTAATGGTATATAAATTCAAGCTAATTTGAAATCTCCAAGCTAATTTCTATCAATCCTGAGCTCACTGAATCGGAATAAAATCTTTTGTGCCTCACACAGCAATTGTTGGGTATAATCCATTTCTTTCCTTAATACAAATTTTTAAGGTTCTATCTTGGACAACTATACGCATGCATTTGCCTAAATTTTGGTGTAAGAGCTGCATTAATGTCACAATAACATTAACTAATATTTATAGGGTTAGAGTTATTCAAATATAAATTAATACAAATATAAGTATGATAATAAAAAAGTAAAAAAAATAGAAGATTAGGTAAAAATGTATAACAATGTTTAAATTTGGAGAAATCTTTTTTTAGTAAACAAATTATCACAAAATTTGTTAATAACATCCTTTCTTTTTTTGCAGAAAAAGTGTGGATTTCTAACTGACTGACAGCTGGAGAAAAGAAGAACCCACGTGGCAAGGTGTTAAAACATTGCTTCAAACACTTAAATAAAGTGTGAAGCTGTCACAAGTTTATTTATTTATTTTTAATACACACTGTCTATGATATGACAATATAAAACCATAAAAAATATTATAATCAATTAATTAAATAATTTTTTAGACTAGATGTCACCTTTAAAATGTCACTTTTATAAAAGTTTGGACACTCCTGGGTAAATTCCACGTCCATGACTCTCTGTATGAAAATAAGTTAATATATGGTGTCTAAAAATAATCCAGCAGATTTAGATGATTTAGATTTAGAAATAAGCTGTGAGGGAAGAGGAAGGTCGTATCACCAACATGGTGGCCATCTTGAATGCCACCATTTTAAATTGAACATCAGATTTTTAAATGGAATGTTGGTTGTGTGACACATCAAACTATGAATCTTTTACCAGAAAAACAGTTCTGTGCTTCAAGTACTTTTTTTTGTTTTTTTTGCTAAAACAGTGATTTAATTTATTTATGAATAAGGCGTGGAGGATGACATCCCAAGAAGAACATGTAGAGGTCATTCTATATCCAGTGAACTCAAAGGACAGAATAAAATAACATGGTCTCACCTGAAGTCAGGGAATAACTTGGTATATGTCAACCAAATCATTTGACCTTCCTTTATTGATGGAGGTAGTATGTACAAAAGTACATATTATTATGCAGGGTTGTTATATGATGAAATCTCCTTCTTTGTTATTAGATGATGAAACATTTCATTAATTCTTTCATTAAAATTGCACCCAGACTCATTACACATGCATTGTCAGATCCTTTCTCTTCAGTTACAGCAAAGTTAATTGGTCTTAGAGGTCCAATTGAGTAGCCACTGTTTTGTCCTAATTTTTTACCTCAATCTGTGTGGTCATTTCAATGCACTTTTCTGTATGAAGATACAGAGTGTCGTTCAACTGAAATAAAACAAGTTTCTCTCTTTCCCCAAAGCTTGTGTTTAATGTGTAATGTCGTACCTTAGTTTTGAAATAAATGTATTCAAACTAGTAAATAATAGATAAATAAAAAAGCCAAATATAGTTTATCTCAATCTGTCAGTTAATACAAGATATGTTTAGTATAAAAAATCGTCATGTTCAGAATTACACGTTGTAGCAAAGTCGCCTAATTCTCGTTTCATTTCTTTGTAGCATCTACCAAAGGATGAGTCTTTTTAAATAAGGATAGTTTATGACACTTTGGGTAGTTTTTTATGGCAAGATTGCAAAGAATGTAGGTATTTCACCATCTAAAGGTTTTTTAGTAGGAAGCAATGCATCAGATATGCATCAGAGTGGCTTCAGACATGAAGTATGTTTCTGAAACTCAGATCTTTTCTTTATTAAAAAATAAAACACATTATAAAGACCCGAATGAGACAGGAGAGATCATGGACTGCTAAGAAGCTGAAACAATTGAGCAAAAGGTTTATGTCTCATTTGAAAGAAATTGCAAGAGAAAGAGCTACACAAGAGCTACATCTTAGACATTATTGGCCCTGGATATTTACCATATTCGTTGTTCAGGTTCTTGACATTAAAATAAAAATAAAAACTTAACCAGTATAGCTTGTTTTAAATGGTTGTAAAAAACCTTTACTTTTTTTTTTAAAGAACATAGCAGCCAGATTAAGTTAACAAAATTAAGTAAAATCTAAACAAATGACAAGACTTGTTAAACAGTATCTTTTGTACAAACAAGACCAAAGTGAAGGCACTGCACCACGCTTGCAAAAAATCAAAAACAGCATTTTAACACATTAAACCATATCAACTGTCAAGCAGAGTGGTGAAAGAATGCTACTATTAAGTGTCATTTGCAGGCACAGGCCTTGGGCACCTTGCATTTACTGAGGGGACAATGAACCCTACTGTATGCTAAAGCATTTTAAAGTCAAATGTAAGGCCATCTAATCAACAGCTAATTCTTGGCTAAAACTGAATCACTTACATCAACTGACAATGATCCCAAGTTAACCATCTGATTTTTGGTTGCAATGGTCTAGTTCAGACTGCAGTTAAATGCTGTTGAGGAGCTGTGGTTAAACTAATGCCCACAAACCTCAACCAACCGACGCAACATTGCAAATAAGAGAGGTGTGCATTTAGGTGTTTGATGTCATTTTTTCTCATGTCTTTAAATTTAAGTGACGGAATATTCAAGAGATATTTGCCTTTGTTCTGCTCAGAATGATTAGTGCCTTGGGAATGTCCATATAGACTCTGCTGAATCATGATTAACAAACTACCTAACTGCTGCAGTCATCATGTGTGACCCTACATGTGCCTACACTGTGTGTGTGTGTGTGTGTGTGTGTGTGTGTGTGTGTGTGTGAACATTAGACTGGCGTGAGAACAGAGCAGACAAACTGACCTCAGTCGAGACTGTGGACACCAGAAGAATAGGAAGAGAGAGGAGACGGTTTAATGAGCAAGGGGGAATCCCTGACTTTCTATCAGCAGTATGAGTTTGAAATAAAAAGAGAACTAGGCAGCTTTGCTTGAGTAACACACACGTACACACACACACACACACACACACACACAGACAAACAAGGTTATTTAATGTCAAATGCAACAGGACTACTCATATCTTCAAAAAAGTCATGTGTTAATTTAGGTTGTGAGAATTCAGGTAAGAAAATTAATTATCAAAATCTAATTATTAAAGTCATACCACCTTTACACTAAATATCACACAAATAACTAATCTACACTGATAAAGCCACATTGGTAAGTTCTGAGTGGTAAAGATTTCCCACATTATAGGCTCATGGTTCACAAACCAAAACCCACTATTTAACAATGTAGCGCACATGTAAATAATTGAATTAAATTTCCAATTGCTGCAATTTCTTTACTTTTGGCCTACTTTGTAAGGTTTGCTGGAAAACTGGTAATAAAACATACTTTTTTCTTCATTCATTCATTATCTCCCGCTTTATCCTCTATTAGGGTCGCGGTGGGGTTCTCCATGCCCAAACAAGGGAGAACGTTTTGGGCGCTGGGCAGATACACCCAGGACAGGGCGCCAATCCATCGCTGGGCACACACTCACGCTCACATACACACCCTATATAGGGCAATTTTGAGAATTCAATTGACTTGATCCATGTTTTTGGACTGTGGGAGGAAACCGGAGAACCCGGAGGAAACCCACGCAGACACGGGGAGAACATGGAAACTCCACCCAGATGGGTATTCGAACCGGTAATCCCTAGTGCTGAGAGGCGAACGTGCTAACCACTAAGCCACCGTGACGCCACTTTTTTTCTTGATCTAAAAAATAAAATTAACATGCTATATTTTAGGACAGATTGCCACAGGACGTTTATTCTCCTATGCACTCCAAAATAAA
The DNA here is from genome assembly GCA_019802435.1 of Corydoras maculifer. Taxonomy (NCBI): domain Eukaryota; kingdom Metazoa; phylum Chordata; class Actinopteri; order Siluriformes; family Callichthyidae; genus Corydoras; species Corydoras maculifer. Next base: position 857,951 of record JAFMOD010000320.1, read on the forward strand.
CAGAAAACCAAGATAGATTAGGTTTATTATAGCCTATATAAAAGAGGAATAAAATAACTAATTGCAGATGCAGATTTTATTAATAAACATCTTCAAATTAACAACCCATCTGCCCACACAGCACTTTTTAAATCACAGTGGAACCTATTAAAATAAAATACCAAGAAAAAGTCAGCACAGGAGAGTGGAGAATCAACATCTAAAATGGGTCGTTCCATTCCCAAAATTTAAGCCCTTTGTTCGGCCATGGCATTATTAAAAATAATGCACTTCTCTGACTGCTACACATTCGTATCGTATAATGAAATCATCCAGATTAATATACACAGTGAGATAAATAGCATTAACCCATTGCTTATCAATCAATGTTTACTTCAAAAAGTGCACTAGATACCATTGTGGGAGACTAGTTTATCAATAATTTTGTTTTAAATATACAAATTTATGAATTAATATTTTAATCACTAAACGGCTTCTTCAATCAGTCAATTTTCAATAAAAAAAAACACTTTGCAAAAAAGATAAAGCTTAATCTTTGCCAAAAAGTTATATGTAATTTCTATCATATAACTTTTATATAACTATAACTTTTATCATTATTACAATACCACTGTAAAAATACCTCTCCATTCTAGTAAATCTAGGGAAATGCCATGCTAAGCTGAAAGCATGATTTGTTTTTTGTGCATTGTAAAAAAAATGAAAAAAAAAACAGACATTAAAACATTGTTTCCCCACTTAATTTTTCCTGCAGTCAGATGCCTGGGGGTCATGTTGGTAAAAATGTTGCTAAAAATGTTGGTAAACCATTACAATGTAAACACATGTTAAAAATGGACAGTAAGAGGTCAAATAAATCCAAAGCAAACAAGCAATGTGATGGTGATGTTTGGATTTTATCCAAATCATAAGTGACAATGAGTAATTTAATATGTGGTGTTTAAGTAGCTGTAACCATAACTTATATAGTTATATAGTTAGTTATAACTAACTATATAACTAACTTCTTCGATTTTTTGTTTATATTGGGACATTCCACTTAAAATCCATATAGTATTAAGAGTATTAAAACTTAATAAAAACAAACTTGTTTCTTATAAAACGACAATAAAGAGCAATCATATAACAATTTGCTAACATTAGTGCTCATTTTTCAAATTTGAAAGGTGTTTTTAGATCTGTTTAAAAAAAAGTGTTGAAATGATAAACACTATATATTCAAATTTATACAAATAATAAATGGCAAAGCAGGTAATGGAATGGCAGATTACCACTAGAGGCTCTTACACCTGATTAAACAGGTTTTGTGTGTGTGTGTGTGTGTGTGTGTGTGTGTGTGTGTGTGTGTGTGTGTGTGTGTTGTGTGAATGTGTCTGTGTATGTGTGTGTTCATAAACTACTGTTCCCAAAGCAGCAGGTGTGACCTCATTGTGGTTGCTCAGGCGCAACAGAAGCAAACACAGTCTTCATCAGATTAGCTAAAACACATACACGTGTTCATATATAAACACATTTCACATTTCTTACCAACTACAGCTTTCTTGCTTTCACTTGCTTTTTATCTCTCTTTCTCTTAAATTCAAATTACAGTACATTATTGGCATAAATTTTGGCAGTAAATTAATACTAAAGCAAACAATTTTCGATATATAATATAAAACATTACAAATTAAATAAAGACAAACAATAAAAAATTTTTAGATTAACAATTCATAAAGAATATACTTTAGGCATACTAATGACTACAATTGAACCAAATATATAAAATTAAAATATATGCTATCAAACAGTAATAAACACCAGTAAACTGATGAGTGATAAACAAGCACTAATAACGATATTGTTGGATTGTTAGGATTGTTGGATTGTATATATATATATATATATATATATATATATATATATATATATATATATATATATATATATTCTTCCTTGTCTGTTTCCATTAGGATCAGATCACCACACTAAATAATTATTCTCTACCTTATATCCTCTGCCTTAAATCTGATTGTGCCCTTCTGTCATTCCAACCACCTGCAGTATGTACCTGCAGTGAGTAATGAGTTCTCCTTACATCCATAAACCTCATCTTTTAACTTTCTCTCCTCCTGCCTGGTGCCTCTAGCCTGTGTCGCAAATAATCTTATTTTCAATCTTGTCCACCCTCGTCTCTCCCAATGAGAATAGAAGCATCTTCATCTCTCCTGATTAAAGCATAATTATCTGCCTTTTGATCAGTGACACTCTCTCTGAACTGTTTCTAACTGTGTTTGAAGTTTTCGTCTTAACGTGGAGGATATTTCCATAAAATTCTGTATGAAGGATTTATTTCAGTGTTTGTCCCAAACTGAAAACTATTGAAAGCAATTGACTTGATTACAATTTGGAATCCATCCATCCATCCATCCATCCATAATATTCCGCTTTATCCTCTACTAGGGTCGTGGGTAGTTCCCCATGCCCATCCAGGGGAGAAAGTTTCGGGCTCTGAGCAGATACACCCAGGACAGGGCATCAATCCATCACAGGGCACACTTACTCACACACACAAACACACTCTATATGGGGTAATTTGGGGAATTCAATTGACCTTGATCCATGTTTTGTTTTATGGATGATTGATTTTACCATGGGCGGCTTAGTGGTTAGCACGTTCGCCTCTCAGCGCTAGGGATTCCCGGTTTGAATCCCCATCCGGGTGGAGTTTCCATGTTCTCCCCGTGTCCGCGTTGGTTTCCTCCGGGTTCTCCGGTTTCCTCTCACAGTCCAAAAACATGGATCAAGTTAATTGAATTCTCCCAAAATTGCCCCATATAGAGTGTGTGTAAGTGAGTGTGTGCCCAGCGATGGATTGGCGCCCTGTCCTGGGTCTATCTGCCCAGCGCCCGAAACGTTCTCCCCTGGATGGGCATGGGGAACCCCACCACGCCCCTAATAGAGGATAAAGCGGTAGATAATGAATGAATGAATGATTTTACCATGTTTATAAAATACATATAACAAGTATCACTGATATGCTTTTTAAATAGATTAGACATGTTAATTGGATAATTGGAGTTAAATGCCTCTTTAAAGTTATTTGTTTTTGTAGACATTTTTTAGGTTAAATATATTTATATACAAATTACAGAGTCATTTGCCTTTTTGTATTTATGCCATTTTTATATTTTATGATTTTTGTGGAAAAACAGTTATAAATATACTCAAATATGGGTTATAAATTTGACATACTTTTTGGATTTTTGGATTTCAAACAAATGCATGCAGGGTTAAATATGCACAAAAAATAATGACCCAGTTTAACCTGCAGAGTGTCTGATAGACACTGTTTTGTAAGCTCTTAAGTATTTTGGCAGCAAAACCGAAAATATTTATGCCATTTTGGTCATGCTAACAATATTGTTAATTTAATTATTGAGTACTATAATTATAATTTACCATTTTTCATAAAATAAAACTAAATATTTGAATAATTATTTATTCAATCATTCATTATCTTCCGCTTTATCCGATATTAGGGTTGCAGTGGGGTTCCTCATGCCCATCCAGGGGAGAACGTTTCGGGCGCTGGGCAGATACACCCAGGACAGGACGCCAGTCTATCGCTGGGCACACATTGACTCACACAGACACACACGCATACACACTCTATATGGGGCAATTTTGGAGAACTCATTTGACTTGATCCATGTTTTTGGACTGTGAGAGGAAACCGGAGAACCCAGAGGAAACCCACGCAGACACGGGGAGAACATGGAAACTCCACCCAGATGGGGATTCGAACCGGGAATCCCTAGTGCTGAGAGGCGAACGTGCCAACCACTAAGCCACCGTGCCGCCCTGAATAATTATTTAATTACTGTAAAAAAATAAATTATTGTAAAAATTAATTATTGTTTTTTTAATATTCTAAGAAAAAATATTCAAACAAAATCATAAAAAAATGAAATGATAATAAACTGTTGGGGTATGTTCATTCTTTAAAGCTATTCTTGAAAATTGGTACACTGGCATATTTTTGATTTACTGACTAGTTTGAGTACAGTCTAGGTTGTTATCATTATATCTACATTTACATTTACATTACATTTAGTCATTTAGCAGACGCTTTTATCCAAAGCGACTTACAAATGAGAACACCACAAGTCAGAAGCTATGAAGAAAACCAACTATACTGTAAATTCATCAAACCTGAATGTTATTCGCTGCCACGGCACACGCCCCCCCCTCCCCCCCTTTTATTTTTATTTTTATTTTTATTTTTATTTTTTTTATTTATTTATTTTTTTTACAACAGGTATTTGTTGAAGAGATGTGTCTTCAGCAATTTTTTAAAACTATTCAGTGATTCTGCCTTACGGACAGATTTGGGAAGAGCATTCCACCATTTTGCAGTGGTGGACGCCACGGAGTGAGACTTACCTGCTCGGTGAGGTGGAATCGTCAGGCGGCAATCATCGTTGGAGCGAAGAGAACGGGTCGGAGTGTATTTAGGAAAGATGGGGTGAAGGT
>JAFMOD010000320.1:863993-878452 GCA_019802435.1 Corydoras maculifer
ACTATTCAGTGATTCTGCCTTACGGACAGATTTGGGAAGAGCATTCCACCATTTTGCAGTGGTGGACGCCACGGAGTGAGACTTACCTGCTCGGTGAGGTGGAATCGTCAGGCGGCAATCATCGTTGGAGCGAAGAGAACGGGTCGGAGTGTATTTAGGAAAGATGGGGTGAAGGTAGGAGGGGGCGGATCCGGAAATGGTTCTGTATGCTAGAGTCAGTCTAGTATCTCTTATGACTCTATATATTCTGGAAGCCTGATTTAAACACCACGTAACAGATATAAAACCACCTCATCTCAAGACCAAAAATGACATCAGACTACTATACACAGTACAAGGTTTTAAATAGTATAAAATAGTAAATACACTATATAGACAAAAGTATTGGACACATCTATTTGTCATTGTATTTAGGTATTTTACTCAGTCCCATTGTCACAGTTTTATGACATCAAGCAACTAGCAAATTGTTTTTTGTTTGTTTGTTTTGTTTCAGCATTAAAAGCAGGTGAACTTAAAAATTTTAAATATAGTAGGAAAAAGGTATTAAATGCATTAACATATTTATGAGAAAATATACTTCTTTAACACAAAATTTTACTAGACGTTGTTTACAACCCAAGTGGTTCACAATACAAAGAAATCAAAACAAATATGTCAATAAATGACAAAGGGAAAAAATGTTTTTAACACATGTAGGAAAGGAACTGCAAATGAAAGGCTGACTAAAAGCAACACTGCTCCTGTCAGTACAAATTAAAATGACATGATTTAGTCCCAATTAATGACTTAAAAGTAAAAAGTTTCTCATCATCATTTAGCTTTTTTTGATGGGTAAAAGAAAACCGAACAAAAACTTCTAAAGACCTTTGCAACATTATTGTTGCAAAATATACTGATGGTATTGGATTCAGACATATATTTAATGCTCTGAATGTTCCAGTGAGCACCATTAGGGATATTAGCTGAAAAAAACATGGAAAAAATATAGTTTTACCATAAACTGCCCACAGCTGCCATGACCTCTATGCTCACTCACTGCGCAAGACTCTATTGTTGAACATGAAAAAACATGTTCAAGTTCGTTTAAAGTTTATTAGATGTAGCACACATCATGTTTGGAGGAGAACCGACACTGCATATCGCTCCAAAACAGCATCTAGTACTGGCATGTTTCATATGATTAAAGTATAGATGAATAGGGACATTTTTGATCAGATCTGATGCCATTTACCAGGATGCTGACGATGAAACATATCAGAAAGACAATAATCCCAAACACACAGCCAAAAAAGCTCTTAATTGGTTTCAGAGAAAAAAAATAAAGCTGTTAGAATGGTTCTGTTAACCACCTAACCTGAATCCAATTGAGAATTTATTAAAAAAAACTTAAGATTAGAGTTCCTAAAAGAAACCAAAAACCTTCAGGATTCAAAGACAATTTGTTTAGAAGAATGGGTCAAAATAACTTAATTTATAGATTTATATATTTTGATTTATTTATATGTGGCAGTACGGTGGCTTTGTGGTAAGCACGTTTGCTTCTCAGCACTATGGATTCCTGGTTCGAATCCCAATCTGGGTGGAGTTTCCCTGTTTCCTCCGGGTTCTCCGGTTTCCTCCCACAGTCCAAAAACATGAATCAAGGTTAATTAAGTTCTCCAAATTGCCCCATATAGAGTGTGTTTGTGTGAGTGAGTGTGCCCAGTGATAGATTGGTTCCCTGTCCTGGGTGTATCTTCCCAGCGCCCGAAACGTTCTCCCCTGGTTGGGCATGGGGAACCCCACCGCAACCCTAGTAGAGGATAAAGCGGAAGATAATGGATGGATGGATTTATTTGTATGCTTGGATCACGGTTGTTACTGACATTTTACACCAACAACCCTATTAGAAATATATTTGTTGCATTTAAATCCTATTATTTAGCTGTATAAGAACTAATAATTTATTTATAGAGTAAAGTAATCCAATATTAGATTTCTGTGAGTTGTAAAAGCATGTAACCCTTATGTGAAATTAGAGTCAGGTGTTTACAATCAATAGGATGACAATCATGTGCAAGTGGGTGCACTGTTTTATTTATAGAACAAGGCTCTATTAAAGTCTGATCTTCACAACTCATGTTTATAGATTGTATAATGGCATTAACAAAGAAGATTTATGAAACCATGAAAAGAAGAGTTGTTGTTATTTATCATGTTTTCAGTATCCTATAATGTTTTTTCCAGGAGCCCATCCATGCCCATCCAGGGGAGAACGTTTGGGGCGCTGGGCACACACTCACACACACAAACACACAGTATGGTGTAATTTGGAGAATTCAATTGACCTTGTTCCATGTTTTCAGTCTGAGGGAAGAAACCCGAGAACCTGGAGGACACCCACGCGGGCATGGGGAGAACATGGAAACTCCACTCAGATTGGGATTCGAACCGGGAATCCCTAGTGCTGAGACGTACTAACCACTAAGCCACTGTGCCCCCCCCCAACAAACATATGCTGTAAATTTGATAGATACAACTTGTAAATTGTTGCCTAGCTGTCTATGTATTAACACCTGAAGGACGAGAAAATGATATGTATATAGTATACTATAAGTATCTAACGTATGTATCACCTCAAAGTTTGGACGCTTTAGAAACAAGTTCCATCATGCAAAAAAAGTGTTGTTCACTCTTTTTCTAATAGTACAGTTATCCACTTGACAAGCTCAATGTGGCATGGAGAGTCTCAGATGTAGCTCTTTTATTACTTTCTTTTTTAATTAGATTTTTTATCTTGCAATTTTTCTGTATGTCCATGGGATGTATTTGCTGGGACACCCACACCAAATAGTCTGTTTTAAACATTCATTACTAAAATGTTTTGGAAGCGGAATATGCACAGCAACATTGTCTCCTAGATCATAACTGATCTAGTTCCTCTTGGCGCGCACACACACACACACACACGCAAACACATTAATAGTCCAGCAAACTGCTAAAAATTTAGCTTTTATTGAGTTGCTTACAGCTGACGATGATTTATTATTCAGAGGAATAAGTTTGGCAGTACCTGACAGTTACTCTTAATTCCGTGGCTACAGTGTACATATTTTTTGATGGATCGATCAGATGTATTATTTATATGTCACTGTTTACTCACTTTAAATATGTAAATATATCCATATATGTAAAACCATAGAATTCAAAGGTATACTTTTCCCCCTTGACTATATATCTATGTATAGATGATATTTGTATAAGACTCCCTTTGTCACTCTCTCTCTCTCTCTCTCTCTCTTACACACACACACACACACACACACACACACACACACACACACACATACATACATTCATACATACATACGTACATGCATACATACAAAAATACATAAAATGATCAACCACAGCATTAAATCCTGTCATTATTCACCATAAATGCAGTCATAACCCTGTTTGCAAATATATCACACAAACTTGCATATATCTGGTTTTACCATATATATAATATTGTATTGCTTATGGGAAGTTATGTGTGTGTGACATTAGTGCTACTTCTGTTTCAGTTATATCACTTAAAATTGGTTTAATTACTGACATTAGTAGATATAAGTTACTTAAAATTTTTACTGCTGACTTTTTTTAGAAAGAATGTACAGAAAATGTTTACCACAAGCAATACATTAAAAATGTATGTATGTCCACATATAAACACACACCAACTCACACACATGCAACACATTTACATGGGTCAGCCACAACATTAAAACTTTTCAGTGATTTAAATTGCTATTTTTTATGGTTATGTAATTATGTATAGTAGTTAATTTGTTGCAATTGTTGGTATTGATACATTTTGCAAAGTTATTTCTAAGTTAATTTAAGTTTTAGTTTAAGCATCATTTAGACTCTGGCACTTTTCGAAAAATTGTATTGCTGGTATTGGAAAAACAATAACACCAAAACACTTCATAATAATAATAATTAAAAAAAATAATAAATAAATGTTTAGAATAAACACAACTGTGTAGTAACTAAAAAAAGCAATGTATTGTTGCTTCTAAAATAGTGTTTTTATTCTCAAAGTTTTTTTTTATTTAAGATCATCATATAAGTGTCTCACATCTTAATTCAAAACACATTACAGGGTGGATGGTAATATGCTGTTTAGCACACACCAAGAACTACTGACCACAAAAAGGCTAGGAGAGAATCCTTGCCCGAAAGACTAAGTGCATAAGAAGTACACTGGTTTTCTTTTATGGTTTGTGAGTTCCAGTAAAGGTCGGTCTAGAAGAAAGTGGGATGGTAATGCATTTCACCAGGCCATTATGAGACTGCACTGTTGCTAATTGATGAAAGCCTTTCTTGAGCAAACAACTAAATGGTTAAAAACAAGCCAATATTTGGGTGTTTCTGAAGACTTGAACTGGTATAGAGATAAACAAGGTGTTTACTAGCACACAAGCATTATGAACGCACACCTGAAGCATACCAGTGAACAAAAATAAGTATGACCTACCTCTAAGCATAGTAGAGTAGTTGGGAAAAGAGTCAAAGATGCTGTTGGATGCCATGTGGGTTGGATCCAGCACCGCTGCCACCACAGTACCCCTTTGAAGACAAAGAAATATATGCTGAACAACGTTTCCACCACAGTGGAAACCAAGAATTTTGGTTGGCAAGTGCCACAGGTATCTGTACCCACAACTACCATTAAGATGAGAAACTGAAAAAAACTGCAAAGTTGAACGTACCTGTGGCAGTCTGGTAAATTTATTTTATTTGTTAATCTGTGTTGTTACATATAACAAATATGTAACCAATTTGGATTTTCCGAAGTCCAGACGTGACAGCGCGTGATAGTCTGTCAGATTTTGCTCTTGTCAGGTCTCCCGCGATGATACTGCTGCTTGCTATTTCAGGTGTCAGATTGGCCCAAGCAAATCACATGTCCTGTGAGGTCATATTCTCATTTTCATTTTTTCATGTCAAAAATTTGGCGCGCGTTTTTGAAACAGCTCTCCTTCATTATCCGAGCCCTTGTCAAACTCTCATCCTGACCACTTAAATCGGCCAAAGTGAGAGACAAAAAAGAGATGCAGCGTGACAGTGAGAAAGGAAATGTTGAGTGTGGCATGAAAGCAAAAGCAGAATGAACCGTGAGAGGAGTGGTGTATGTTTGTGAGCAGCACTAGTGGTTTTGGGGCCTGCTAAACCAACCCTCCACCCTCACTTACCACTTGATAGTATCGTAATCATAGCCTCATTAAAAGCACTTGCTCCTTTCCTTTCTCTCTCTTGCTTCTCTTGCCATTACTGTTTCACTCTCCCGATTTGACCTGATTGTGGTGACTCATTTTCTCCAGAGAATAACTCTAAATACTTTTTTAGAATAGTTTAACTGATATATGTTTAGTTTCTTTTCTTTTTACATAGTGCAACTCTTCTGATTGGCTGGATGATCAGTGGGGTTGCAAAGACATTTCTTTGAGTAATTACACTATATATGCAAATTAGTTGAACAGAACCAAACAAACAAATGATATTTTTGAATGTATGGATTTAAAAATTAAAGCTTTCCCCGAAGCAATTTTTTTTAAATAAAAAAAAATCTAAATATAGTCATATTCATACAGAATAGTCACTGCATAGAAAAAAATTGAATATTGAGATTAATAGTTTTGGCAGGTGTTTGACTAGTTGGTTTGTTTTGCTGCTGGCTTAATTATTTGTTTTATTTATCATAAAAAATGTATTTTTAACCCACACTGCTCATGACTATGTTGGTTGACAGCACAAAGGAAATCATATGGTCCAAAACTATGTGTGTGTATGTGTGTGTGTGTGTGTGTGTGTGTGTTTTGGTGCTAAAATGCTTCCAGCCAAAATGGCCAAAGAGGCCTTATGGTGGTTTAAAGGTCTATCAGCAACATCCAGGTCCAACCCCTTTCATTCTCTCTTTCGCGCGCGTGCACACGTGTGCACACAAACACACACACACACACACACACATGGCATGGTTATATCTTGATTTAATGAAAAAATAAACACTGGCATCAAGGCTGACCTAAACATTCTATATATGTTTAAAATGCACCAAAATATATTTTTGATAAAGCCACAACATTGCCATGCTAATGATTTTTTTATTTATTAAAATTTTAAATGTAAATACTTAGAGCTCTTGTACACATTTGAAGATTTAGTTTATTTATGTTAGCCAGTCATAACAGCAGGTGGAAGGATTGGTTTAAGCTTTGTGAGTGTCCTGTGATTTGGATGGGTTGACTGGTGACTGGCACAAACAACATCTGCTCTGTATTTTGGAAACGTGACTCCAAGCAGCGTCTTTCACTAACCACCATCAAAAAAAACTTTAAAGGGAGCATTGGTGTAAGGGAGGAATGTTCTGTACCCTTGTTTATCAAGCCCCTGTATTTAAGCTTTATTTAACTCCATTGACCCTCCACCTCATGGGTGGAGCAGAGCTACGCCGGGTGGTGGCTGGAGTGTGCGGTCAGTAGCACAGCTGCACAGGGGCTTATTTTGCGGCCTAAAAATTGCAAGCTTTCCCATGTGCAAGCCATAAAGAAGGGAGGTGGATAAGGGACACGAAGGTTCAACAACCGTCCTCACTTGACACTTTTAGACCTTGAAGGTGGCTTGTGTGTCAAAAGAGTCTATTCTGATGACTGAAACAGTGTTGTTAACATATAAATGCACAAGCTTAATGTCTGTGAACAATTTATTGATTAATTAGGAACACATTCTCACATTTAAAATAAAATCTTCCAATGACTTAATAAGACCAAGTTTAGAAATTATAGTTGTAATAATGCCTGTGATGTTTTGATTGCATGCCTGGTATAAGTGTGATGATGTGCTGATTTTTTTGTCGCTATTTAGCCTATTTGCAATAACAATTATTTATGGTCTGAAGTTCATAACAAAGACAAATAAACATTGATTTGGAAACCAAATATTATTTTGTGGTAGTTTCATGTTCAAGGTACTATTAAAGAGCCAATAATTAGCATTCAGATTTTGTCATTTGGAGTTGTTTGTTCAATCCAACATGGTTAATTATGATGGCTAAACATGAAAAGAGTTTCTTGAATTGGGAGATATTTATTAAAACATAGTAAGTTTAAAAAATCTAACGCATGGTTCACTTTCATAAAGCGTTTTAAAATTGTTCACAGGAATGCATTAAACTGACTTCCAAACTAGAACATTAAAAAGCTGCAGACATTATGTCTGTGTGCTGTGCAAAAGAATAGCAACTTGTCCAGCGCTGTTCTCTGCATTAGTCCTTGTAAGTTTTGGGGGATGGTTACAGCATCCTTTGTGAGCCTATTCAGAATAAGTGGTTTAAAACATGAATAAAGGACTAGAATTAAATTGATGATCAGACAAAATGGGCTAGATAAAGCAGTTTTAATTACAGTTTTGAATAATTTATTTAAACCTGCCTTACCAATTCAAAACACTGGGCAATAATAAAAATTGGAAATAAACATGTAATTGAAGTGCATTCCTAGAAAAAAGTTTTTTTTTGTAGTTGTAAATTACAAAAATGCAGAATTGAGTTTTGAGACATCATATAAAATCAATGCAAATGACAAAATACTACTTTTAAACAAAAAATCAGGACAATGATCCAAAAATATTCACATATAGATTTAAGTCTAAGGGGTCTTAGTGGTTAGCACGTTCGCCTGTCAGCACCAGGGATTTCCGGTTTGAATCCCCGTGTCCGTGTGGGTTTCCTCTGGGTTCTCCGGTTTTCTCCCACAGTCCAAAAACATGGATCAAGTCAGTTGAGTTCTCCAAATTGCCCCATATATAGTGTGTTTGTGTGCATGTCTGTGTGAGTGAGTTTATGTGCCCAGCGATAGATTGGCACCCTGTCCTGCTGTCCAAAACGTTCTCCCCTGGATGGGCATGGGGAACCCCCCCGCGACCCTAAATAGGATAAAGCGGAAGATAATGGATGGATGGATGGATCTAATTTAAGAATGCTAGCAAGAACCTATGGTAAATTTTTTGTTAGAGCGTAGTTTTCCAGATTAACTAAGATTCTGAATGATTCGGTAATTCTAAAAAAGAGGACAGATTGGTATTTTATTTTAAAAAACATTGTCTGACAGACTCTCCTGTCACACTGCTGTGGTTATTTTAGGGTCTGTATTTTTTTTATTTAATGTTTTTGGTGCTACCATCCATAATTGGTATATAGTAATACAAAATACGAAGGGTTTAGATAATAATAATAAAGGAATAGTTTATGTTTTAAACTTTATGGCAGTGTTTAATGTTTGAAAATGAAATGCTATATTATGTACACTTCACAAATAGAAACTCAGTCCACCACAGATAAATGCAGCTAAAACTTGGAGAGTCCCTTTTTCCCTGAGTCCCTATTCCAATCGTGATAACATATATGAAGCTTCATGTGCCTTTCCAAAAAAAATTACATCCTGTTTCTTTCACAACTAACTTACTAAGTTTGTAAACATACACAGAACCAGTGCTTATAGAAATTCCTTTCTTTTCTCGAAGTCAAAATAAACTTACAGCATCTCAAATCTCAACTGCGTCCTCAGTGGTTTCACATTTAACTGTACAAGTGCAGCATACTGACCATGAAATTGTACAGCCCTTGGCGGCTGACTTTAACCCCCCCCCCAATAATATGGTTAAAAAATCACAATTAAAGTTACTATATAAATTTTAACCTGATGCTGCACCATTTTCACTGTATAGTTACATGCAGTAAATTGACTCCAGACAATGAAAGCAAAATACATCAACAAGATGGTCAGTAAAAACAAAACTAATAGGCTCTGAATTGGTATTCTTTGAAGACTTGTGACATTTATAAACAAGCTCAATAAGTTACACTCTCTTCTCATGACAGTTTATTCACACATTTTTAGTATCAGATCCCTAAACATACTATTTTTACACTTCTATTTACTTCTATTTAATTTTGATGATAATAATGAAGCATGACCTATGAAATGAAAATGCATGTTTTTTTCTCATTTACTTAAATTGGTCATAAACATATCAGCAAATTTGGACTGAATATATTAAGGTAGTTCATTAAGGTCTCTAAAAACTACAACTTTAATTCCATTTGTTCAGTTCTGAATATAACTTAAAGATAATGTAAAGTCTGAACTGTAAGTTTTTGTCTAATGGTTAATTTTTTCATAGACTTCAAAATAGAGACAGAAAGAGCCAGACATGTTTACTACTTCCCCTCCCCTTTCCACAGAGCTGCAAGCAAGCCATCGTCCTTCCTCTTTCTCACACTCATTGTGTTTCCTTCGCACGACATCCTATATGCAAGAGCCACACTCTGAAATTCTGTGCAAAGACACAGCACCTGCTGCAATGCACATCTGTGGAACACACATTATTTTAAAGTGATAAATGATTAATTTTAGTTAATGGAACTGCTAATGCCCGTATAAAGTCAATACACAAATTAAACAGATTGGATGCTGAAATCATTATAGATGTATGTAAGGGATTTTGGACCCTATAATAAAAGCGTTTAAAAAACAGGTTATCTGAGCTTACAACAAAAAGACATGGATATAGGCCAGAATTCATTTAGATATCAATAAACAGTTCCATGATTTGTTAAAACCAGAGGTTCTGTCTTAAATATTATTTAAGTACATATTTTTTTCATTAAAATCTAAGGTTAGGATACACACCTTTAAGAGAATACTAAAGTATTTTAGTATCAGGAAACTTGAACACAACCAGATTATGTTAAAAAGAATAGCATTTTTATGCTATATGCTAAGTTTTTTTTGGTGTAGACAAAGGGGACTTTAGAATAAAGCTAAACCACAGGTGTTACTTATAATGTAGAAGATTAGATCATTTACATCAGCATCTAAAGATTTAAATCATACATATTCTAAGTTAAGTTATTGCTTAGTAGACAGTCTGCATAGTCTCAGTAGACATTCAGACACTATAAGCTGAAAAGCCATTGCTTGTTTGATCTCATTCATTGTAGGAAATAACCTCATGTGATTATACAGAATTTGTTGTCATGGTCAATTTAAAATTTACTACTTAGGTATTATTTAAATCTCATGACTGGAGCTTTAAACATCATTATACAAAAGAGAATAGATGGTTTTGTTGCAGTTTGTTTTAGTCTGTTTGGTATCACAGTACTAAGTGATGGCCCTTTGTAATGATCAATGTTAAAATGATGTAACAGTTTGTAGACTTACATTGTAGTTTTAGAATTACAGATTGTACTTAATTAGTAAAGGCTTCTATTTATGTATATTATTTAGGATCTGCCACAACCGCAAATATTTAGGTGGTTCTTAAAACAAGGTTTACTGTGATGTAGAAAATCATTTACATATAAAAGTCACTCATATATTTGGTTTTAGCAGTGACATAATGCTCTCTGTAGTGCATTTTCTTTCTTTTATGTGGAATTGCAGTAGGTTTGATACAAATTACGTGGTAAAACATGGTGAAATACCTAACCCTTACAGCGTCTACTTATCAAGGTTGTATTGCTTTTCAGTACTCTGCAGGCCCAAAAAGCCACCATGGCCGACCTCAGCCCTCACCATCACACATTTCCCCAAAACCAGACCAGATCAGACCAGATCTGAGCCAAAAACCCTAAAAGCCATATGCCACCGCCAACCTCCAACCTCCACACTGCTAGCAAGCACACTTCAATCAGTATTTCACATTGCAAATGAGCATAGTGGGAACTTTTTTCAGTCATCTTTTGATGCCACTTGCACTGAAACACATTTTGATATCTTGCTCGCTTTAACTTCAGGTCACATCTTGATGGACATGTGTGCGTGTGAATAAATGCTCTCAGTTTCGGTTGTGGCCTAGCTTGTGAGAAACGAACACAGGCTTACCGCTGTGAATCTAAAAGTGGTTTGCTCTGTCACTGCAGTTGTTTTGGAGCACGTTGACAAAACTCTTGATGCTTTTTTTATATGCTTTCGTGTGCGCGCCGTGTGCATGCACGCATGGAGGCATAAAAGTGTGCATGGATATGCATGACAGCAAATGCATGTGGTATACAGAGCATGAGAATTTGCTCGTGTGCACAAGTGCGTGTGTGTGTGATTCCCTGTTGATTTCCTGTGGTGCAGACAGAGGTTTGTATGTGCCAGACATATGGGTAAGCATGTGTACGGGGCAGGATGTTGAAGTGTGCTCTATTTCTCTCTCGTCTTTCTGTCTGTTTCTCATATGTATTGTGCATAAGCTGATAGTTAGCGTGTCTGCACGCACACATTTCTGCACCTGCATATTTAAGAAAATGATGACATGTAAAGTTATAGCAAATATTATTTACTGTGCACCTCACCATCTTATTGCATCCAATTAAAAATATTTGTATACATCTTAAATATCAAAATGTATTTTCTTTCTGCAGTGTGTAAAAAAAACACATTTAAAGCCTTTAATGGAGTTCATGGCTCAAAGCCTTTGCAGTGTTGCAAGTTATCTGATGGCAGCAAAGGTTCAGCAGGTGCTGATCAGATTGGCAAGAGCTGATAGCTAAAAACACTGTGAGAAAGTTGAAGAAGTGTGCATGACAAGCACCAACGCTATGTGCAAGGTGTTACCAGGTTTTGCAGTGTACTGGTCACACACACACACACACACACACACAGTATATATATATATATATATATATATATATATATATATATATATATATATATATATATATATATATATATTACATTTATAGACATACCTTAGAGATTATTATATGAAAAAAGCAACTGATACCTCAGAACCCCTAAAACCAAAACCATACCCCAGATGCCTGCCACTTTTACCACCATTCTGCTGTGTTTAACGTAACACAGAAAGCATTTAATCGTATTGTAAATGTATAAAAGATAATATAATAACCAAAGTGGTCCACACCGATGGACATAAGGAGTTGTCTATAAACATTTTTCGTCCGAGTGGACAGAGCGCTCAGGTGGCTTAAAGTGTTTAGAATCAGAACTGTTCAAAACCTCATATATTAACAGCATACTAAATTACTAACATGGTAGCATGCATGTTGAAACCCATTGCAGAGTTAATGAAAACAAAGCTTGGGGATAAATCAGCAATTGGTTTTACACACATCCACCAATGTAACATGGGGTTACGATTCTGCCACCTGTGTGGCGAGTTTAATATGGGGTAATGTGAAGAATTCAGCTGACCTTAATCCATGTTTTTGGACTGTGGGAGGAAACCACAGAACCCAGAGGAAACCAACGCGGACACGGGAAGAAAATGGAAACTCCACCCAGATTGGGATTCGAACCGGGAATCCCTAGTGCTGAGAGGCGAACATGCTAACCACTAAGCCATCGTGCCGCCTACTAATGAACTTCACTTTATTAATTAAATCTAAATATTTTTTTGTTATGTACGAATTAATGACTCAAAGCTAAACAAGGGGAAAATAAGGTTTAAAGGATTTATAGTAAACATATTCCAGAAGCTTCTCCAATTAAAGTTTAACATGTGAGGTCATCATAATAAAAGTATAAAAGAAGAATTCAACAAAGCCTTAGACTTTGCAAACAAGGATGAGTTGTGGTTCACCAACTTGTGGCAAAATTTGTAAGAAACTTGTAAGAATTAACCTTAGTGCATGTTGGGAAATGAGGATTTATATTTAGATGCTTTGTTATCTACAGTTAATAATATGTAAATATTCAGGAAGTCATAAAATTTTTGTTGAGAAAGGCCAGAATAATAAACCAACCCTGAACATGACTCACCATCATGCTCTTAGGCAGTATTGTACCAGTATTCTATCATTTAAAATCTTTAATTTGGTCTAGGGCGGCACGGTGGCATAGGGGTTAGCACGTTCGCCTCTCAGCGCTAGGGATTCCCGGTTCGAATCCCAATCTGGGTGGAGTTTCCATGTTTTCCCCGTGTTTGTGTGGGTTTCCTCCGGGTTCTCTGGTTTGCTCCCACAGTCCAAAAACATGGATCAATTTAATTGAGTTCTCAAAAATTGGCCCATATAGAGTGTGTTTGAGTGAGTGAGTGTGTGCCCAGCGATGGATTGGCGCCCTGTCCTGGGTCTATCTGCCCAGCGCCCGAGACGTTCTCCCCTGGATGGGCATGGGGAACCCCACCGCGACCCTAATAGAGGATAAAGCGGGAGATAATGAATGAATGAATGAATAATTTGGTCTTTGCCTTTTTAAGAAAGTGGTCCAGTTGTTCTTAGGGTTTGTATTTAAATATAATTTGAAAGTGGAATAAACAAATTATTTTCAGGTTTATATTTGTATTTTATTGCAGTTGGCATAAAACATCCATCTTCTGTCATCTTTATTCTATGTCTTTTAATTAATACATCGTTTCCCAGTCAAACAGAACTGGACTAAAATAAAATACGACTTTAAAACAAATTGATGAGAAAAATAAAAACAGTTAATAATATCTGCATTTTGATTTAGTTTTAACCTGTGCTACATTGTTCATTGTAGATTTTAATCTGTTTATTTTGTTATCTATTATTTTACTTTAGTTAATAAACTTAACAGAATTGTTCATTGGTTCATTTTTTTTATCATAATAATAATATTAATAATTATCCTAATATCCATAATAATAATCCTGGTGCACAGAATGTAATGGTCCCACTACACAGACATTGCAGTTTAGGTAAAAGTCATGTCTTTTCTATTTGTATGAAAGCCATAACTTGCCCAGCCACAGGCAGATTGCATTCTGGGTAGTGTAGACCACAGTTTGAGAGATGAGTGTTCCACCTGCATAAACTCATTTATGAGTTTGTGTGTTCCATGGTAAAGCATGCGGTAGATGTGACCTGGTTTCAGATTTGCCCACCACTCTTGTTTCCAAAAACACAAGCTGCTCTGAGCATAGCTGCAACAAGAGTAGGGAAAATCTGAGATTGTGTGTGTGAGAGTGTGTTTTTGAATTGGGTGAATGAGTGTAAAAACATAAGAGAACAAACAGGAAACCACATTAATACCCAAAATGCAAGTTGGCAGTTTGGTTTTAGAGTTTTTCTGAGATGATAAGTAACATATATATATATATATATATATATATATATATATATATATATAACATATATAACATATATATATTGGACTCATATATAGTTTTTAGTTTTTCCATTTGTCAAATTTAGTTTTTAGTTTTTCCATTTGTTAAATGTCTCTCGCTGTCCTACATTGTTGTTGCTGCCTGGCCGCTCAAGGAGGATGAGTCCCCCACTGAGTCTTGGTCCTCCCAAGGTTTCTTCCTTGAATAACAACATAAAAGGGAGTTTTTTCTTGCCACTGTCGCTTCGGCTTGCTCTTTAGGGGTTTAAAGGCTTTTCATTCTGTAAAGCTGCTTTGTGACAATGTACTGTTGTAAAAAGCGCTATATAAATAAATAACTTGAAC
>JAFMOD010000320.1:910002-920618 GCA_019802435.1 Corydoras maculifer
TATATATATATATATATATATATATATATATATATATATATATATATATCGCAGTTGTGGAACTTTAGAGTGAATCTATATGGTAAGGAGAAACGTTAAAATGAGAGTATTAACCAATTGGTACCTGAAAGTTGTCAGTGCGGGTTTATTCATTTTTCTTGCTCGTTTCTTACCTTAGGTCAGTGGTGCCCACACTTTTCTGGCCCGAGATCCACTTTTCCATTGGACAGGTCATCGAGATCTACCGGGGTTATTTTTTAGGCTTTTATATTGAAACCTACGGAGCCCCTAAAGGGACATGAGCCAAAAAATATCGAGAGGAACATGAATTTAAAAAAAATGTTTTGTTTTTTAAACAAAAAAGTCATGCGCACGAGAAATTAAGTCGGTGCGCACCACTTAATATCTCGTGTGCACGAGTTAGTCTGTCGTGCGCATGACTTTTTTGTTTAAAAAACAAAACATTTTTTTAGATATTATGTGAATCATAATCTGACAATAAACAGACATGACGCAACGATAGCATTTACACTGGGACATGCGCTCTCCGACCTGTGAAATCGCCACGTTTAACTCCAATGCTTAACTGTTTCGGGGGGGTAAAATGAAATTCCCATGCAACAAGCAACGGGGAAAACATGCAAACGAGTTTCGGTCAAACTCAGCACTAGACGGCGTTATGGGTTTTTCATTCCTAGAAAGATTCCTAGAAAACGGATGTTTTCTAAGAAACTTCAGGGAATCGATTGATTCACATTTCCGATTTGGTTCGAATGTAAAACATTCACAATGCGGTACACAGTTACATGTACATATGCGCATGCGTGATTCTTAGAACGCATCCGTTTTTCCATACGTGTAGCTGTAGATGAACACCGGTTACGTTCATCTCATCCTACACATGTACACTTCATCTCATCAAATACAGCGGCCTGTCTTTCAAAATAAGACATTATGAGACATTATTATAAGACATGTGAAATCCAGTCGTGTTATCGCCACGTTTCACTCCAATGCTTAACTGTTTTGGGGGGTAAAATGAAATTCCCAGGCAACAAGCTACTGGAAGAACATGCAAACGAGTTTCGGCCGAACTCAGCACTATACGGCGTTCCGGAGTTACATTCCTAGAAAGATTCCTAGAAAGAAACGATTATTTATATTTGTGTTCTTTATTTATCTGTGGATCTGTCAAACAGCCATAGTGTCGGAGAGCGCATGTCCCAGTGTAAACGCTATCGTTGTAACAGCGCGTCATGTCTGTTTATTGTCAGATTATGATTCACATAATATCTCGTGCGCACCACTTAATAACTCGTGCGCACGACTTACTAACTCGTGCGCATGACTTACTAACTCGTACGCACGAGATATTAAGTGGTGCGCACCACTTAATATCTCGTGCACACGACTTACTAAGTGGTGCGCACGACATGAGTAAAAAAAAAAATTTTTTTTTTTACTCACGTTCCTCTCGAATTTTTTTTTTGCTCATGTCCCTTTATGGGCTCCGTAGAAACCTGTTTACACACATCATGTTGGTATTGTCGAATCTGTTAGAATTGCTCCTTTATTAAACACATTCCAGCAAATTGCATGGAGAAAACCTGATTTTAGTACACCCAAACCACCAAACACACATTATACAGCACTCTAAACAATCACTGTAACCTGCATTTCCCCAAACAGAACATCCATCCATCCATTATCTTCTGCTTTATCCTCTACTAGGGTCAGGGGAGGTTCCCCCTGCCTATCCAGGGGAGAACACTTCGGGCGCTGGGCAGATACACCCAGGACAAGACACCAATCTATCGCTGGGCACACACTCACTCACACAGCGGTAGAGATCGTGATTTAGAATGAATCACATTGTGTGTGTGAATGTGTGCGCGTGTGTATTAGTGCTTCAGATACTGTGCTGTAAAAAAAGCGCTGATACGTTATAAACGCTTTTCCCCTTCGCATTGAGCACCCCTGCCTTAGGTGTATTTCAAATGCAATTGCCATTTCCAAATCAGTTACAGAATTAGTAGAACTATCTGATGCCTGGTTTTGAAAAAAAATTTAGTCTACAAGAAGTTTTAATTTGCCCGTTGTTTGATAATGATGGGATCTCATACGTAAAGGACATAACAAACCTGATGCTATGTGATTAATGTCCACCTAAACTTCACCAAGACAAAAGAGTTGAAAGTAATCTTTAGCATGATGCAGGAAAGAATCAACAACATCCCTATTATTCATGTTTCCCTAGTAGAGAAATGTATCCACTTTATGTAACTTGGCATCCACCTCACTTGGAAGCTGTCATGGTACTGTCACATCAATACAGAGATTAAAAGGAACTTACAGCATTTACTCATCTCAGGCATCTAAACTGCACATTTTACATTAGTCTATACTTGTAGATTCAGTTGTAGTTTTAGTAGAGGTCTCATTAAAATCTTACATTGTGCTCAGATTTGCCAAAAAAATGTACTTGTTTATTAAAGTAAAATTTCTCAATATTAACTCAACCATTTCTCATCCTAAAGACTAAGAGTTGTTTCAGTACTAATACTGTGAATTACTGTAAGTTACAGAACACCTAACAAAAGGTTAGGGTGTTTGGCTACCAACCTGAAGGTTTGAGATTTAAATTACCAAGCCACCAAAGTTATCTTAAATAACTTTAATTTCACTAAACTAAATTTTTTTATAAGTAATACTCCCCTTAAGTAATACCTCACTCCCCTTCTGTCACTTAGTGCCCATTATTAAGCTAATGACCCTCAATGCGTCTCCACACGGTCAAGCTAGAGAGAATCTGTTAAAAGATAACCTGGCAGAGCAGGTCTGAGTAAAGTTATTTTACAACACAGGGCATATATGAAATTGAAAAGATGATCTGTGTTTACAGTTAAACTGTTTATTGTTGAAGGTTATTTTTTCCAACAATATGATGTACAAATACTACATTAAATCTACAACTTAGCATTCAAATATCAATTGCTAGAAGATATATGAATAAGTAAGTACATTAAATAAATAAATAACCACACAGTGGCAATGACAATACAGTCTTTTAAAAGAAATACAAGTTATTCCAAAGCTTGTTTCAAGGTCTCAAGGTTATTGAGAAATGTTATAAGATCAAAGATGAGTACATGAGCACTGAAGAAAATTTGTTACTTTATACAAGCAAAAAGCTGTATTTAAACACAGAAGTATTTAAGTAGTAAGATGTGTTCTTACATGTAATAACACAAATGATAAAACAGCTTTGTTTATATACAATGTAGCCAGCATATATATGTATTTAAATAAAAGAAAAATTGTGCACAACTGATAAACCTAGCTCCATTACACATCTGACATGACATGTGTACTATAAACCAGTGGCGTCCTCGTAATTTAGGTCTCTCTCGGGTCCTGATGTGTTCCAGTGACACCAGATACCACCTGAGTAGAGCAAAGGCTGTCTAACGCGCCGTTCGTCAGCAATTACCTCACGTTAAAATTCCCCCCTGAATGGCAAATTGAATCACGTCAAGCTATCACTGTCTGCCCTGTCTCCAAACTGCATGACTTCAAACTCGATTACAGATTATAAACTCTGACTTCTTTAAGCGGCAGATCTCTCAGTCTGCCAATCGATCTCACTGTGTGTCTACTGAGGCCTGGAAGTCAAAAACGTCTCTTCTGTTCTTGGGGGCTAATCTTTATTTATTTGCTTTTATTTGCACGGAGGCCCAGCTGAGGATATGAAATGTCATATCAAGGCATTGATCAACAAAAAGAGCCTTATTAATAACTTAAAATGGAAAATTTTAATCTAATTGTAAATATACACCACCCTGAGCAGGCCAGGCAAGAAAAGTAGAAGTCGAATAAGCTCAGCTTGCAGTCAGATCAGGACAAATATCTTTAACATGAGTGGACATCAGTGGTAAAAAAAAAAAGCATTTACATCTTTAACCAAAGAAAAACTACCTATACATGTATGTAAAAATGTTTTTTTTTTTTTTTTACCAGTAAAAGCCCTTCATGGACACTTCGGTTTTAGTAAAATCACATACAGTATGTATTAGGCAAGGCAAGTTTATTTATAGAGCACCTTTCATAAAGTAAAGTAATAATAAACATAAAATCTCTTTAAAATAATTAAAATACTGTTCCTAAAAGGTTAATTTTGGTAAAATATAATATAAAATTATATTACATTTTCTATGCCATATTAATGTGAGGAGCTATAGAAAAGAAAAGAAGAAACTGCAACGTTTTAAAAAGTAGAGCTGTCTCAGTTTCACCAATCTTAATGGTGAGATATCTAACCTTGGAAGAAGATTGTAACAATCATTAGTTAACATTAAAAAAAAAAATTAAGACACCTCCCAAAAAAAAAAAAAATCATAATAAGGCAATTGTTAAAATAGATTGTTTGTGGGTCCTTAGCTGTCAAATGTGGCTAATTCAAAGAAAACATGAACCCATAAAAAATAGAACTCCTTAAATAAGAACAAAGTACATTAAGTGGATAAATACTTGTTTTAATTATTGGTTGTAACAGTGCTTATATTATTTTATAAATTGTAAATGAAATGTCTGTATTAGTCTCAAGCCAGCAAGCTTCCATTTTTTAAAGCTGGTGGTACTATAAAAACATAATTTAAGTCCACTATTAAGTTATTTGACTAATTATTATTGTATAATATTATTATACCTATTACTACTGTCTTGTTGCAACTCTGGTTTCCTGTTTATTCTCTTATGCCACCTGAATATTTAATACGGGAGTGTAGTGGTTAGCATATCTGCCTCTCAGCACTAAGGATCTAGGTTTGAATCCTGATATGGGTGGAGTTTTCATGTTCTCCCCATGTCCGTATGGGTTTTCTCTAATTTCCTCCATTTCAAGCTAAATTATGTGCTATCTATTGAGTGCTATTGCCTCTATATATTGTGTGTCTGTGGATAAAACGTTTTCCAAGCATGGGGAACACTTTGTGACCCAAGTATAGAATTAAGCTGTCAAGATAATGAGATGAAACAATGAATTAATTAATCAACTTCCATGGTCATTGGCTCTGCAATTCCCCCAAGTGTTGCTACTCTCCTCTCACACTGCTCCTCTCTGTTTAATACTGAATACTGGCATAGAGATAAGCATAGGGGGAGTTTGATAGCAGCATACATCATACATCAAGCATAAGCATACATCATTATATACATTTAAACTTCACATTCAAAGTGTATTTAAATAATTGTGTGGTTTTGCTCTAAAATAGCACAGCTTAAAGGGTGAGAGTTGTGCTGCTCACACCATTGCAAGTGAGACTAACACTGAATTTGGCCTCTGTCAACGACCAGCAGTGGTTTAGAGTTTTCAGCTCACTTTTCCTTTAATAAGGATGGTCAGAAAAAAATAAGGTGCCAAAAATGCCCAGCCAGCACAGAATGTGGAAATAGTATTTTCATGCACTATAGTAAATAAATGAGGAAAGCATTACAGTGCACGACATGCTTGCCGTTTAAATATGTGGGTACGCTGGACCCAACCACATGAGACGGAAACATGAGACAAAATTTATTTCATAGCAAATAAAATAACTGATATAACTGATACCTATGATGTACAAGTGACTCCTACAAACAATCATACAGCAGGTTTTATGCTGCACTTATTATGCAGTGTAAAGACATTTTTCCTCAAAAAATGCACACTTAACAGAAACTAAATATAAGGAACAAACAAAAATGGGTGCTTACAAACTTTTGCATCATGCGTCTATGGCCACCCGGTAATTGTGGGGACGCTGCGTGCTGCAGCAGTCCCAAGTGTAGGGTGGCTAACATAATCAAAACATATTTTAAATAATTGCTATTTTAACATGCAGCATTTACCACTGCAAAATGGTGGAATAATCTTCCAAACTTTGTCCGTAAGGTAGAGTCACTTGACATCTTTAAGAAACAACTGAAAACACATCTCTTTCACAAACACCTGATGTAAAGAAAAAAAAGGGGGGAGGGGTGCTGGATAGGATAATAATCAGGTTTGAAAATTCTAGAGTGTAGCTGGGTTCTTCCTTAACTACAGACTTGTGGTGTTCTTATTTGTAAGTCTGCTAAATGACTAAATGTAATGTCAATGTAATCAGCTCCTAGCTGAAGCATGTATTAAAGTTGGAACTAACATTTTTCTCATCAGATGCACCACAGGTGTCACAATTTAGTGGCGCATCTGAGTAGGCCAGTTCATGCCTGCACTGGGCACACCGCAGATGTGAATAGAACTAAAAACCTCTAGCCAAGTTGCAAAAGGGATGCAGCATAAATACAAATGTGACCTTCAAGAAAAACACAATGTATTGAAAGCAATGTTTTTTTTAAAGGGCACGTCATGTGCATGGGTCTGTGCACCCACATTTACCAGTATGCCATTCCATGTAAAATTTTGGCTTTTTTTGTTTATGTTTTCAAAAATATAATCACAGACTAAACAGTCTATTAGTGGGTTTGCATGCATAAGTTTATAAACACAATAATTCAAGTAAACAAACAAGCTTTTACACCGGTTTGGTAGTTTAGTGGTTTGAATGTTGGGCTATCAATCTTAAGGTTCAACTCCCAGGTCTGTTGTTTTCCCTGTGGATCCGTGAACAAGACCCTTAACCCTTATAACTCAAGAGAGGCTGCATCATGACCAAACCTACAGTATAGTCTGACCCCAACTGTAAATTTGGGATATTTGTAAGTTGCTTTGGATAAAAGCATCTGATAGAAACTGCATCTAAATGCCTGAAGTTCACACAATTTAAATTCTGAAGAAATATTTTGTTATAAGACTTACACATTAAAAAATAATGCAAATTAATACAAATTTTTGAATAAAATAATATGAACAGCACTCTTGGTTTTAAATGTCCCTGATTCATTTAAATACATTTATATAAGAATAATTAATCCAGTTGATTTTATACATATATGTACATACATATATATGTATGTATGTATGTATATATATATATATATATATATATATATATATATATATATATATATATATATATATATATATATATATATATATATATATACATACACACACACACACACATATATATATATATATATATATATATATATATATATATATATATATATATATATATATATATATATATGAATCAACTGGATATTATTTATTCTTATCTAATCTAATCAAAGACATTTCATATTATTGACTGTTCATATTATTTTATTCTAAATTTTCTAAATAAATATAAAAAATAAGGATTTGGTAAACAGCACAATTTGTGTCAGTTTGCGCACGCACATATGTTGGTGGCTTGTTATGGATGTGCGTGGGTTGTGCAACACAAACATGTGGATGTTTTTTAACTTGTGTGCCCACTAAACAGATTTGACAGTGTTGAATGCATTACTATTTAAGGTAATGTTTTCACTGAAATGACCTCTAACCTTAACCCTATCAGCATGGTAGCTTGTGAATGATCTCATAGGAAGGGAGGAGGTGTGTAAGTGTGAGACCTTACATATAGGGCCTAATGGAGCACACCGTTAGCACTGCCTCAAGCCAACTGAATTATTTAACATGCTAAATCTGTGATCACCCCTTTCTCATTAACACAAACGTGTGCACACACACACCCACATACAAACCCACTCACACATACAAAGATGTCTTCTATGTTTCCACATGCTCTACATGTTTCTTGTTATAATGACACTGTTAATTTACAAGTTGTATACTGTACATATGATAAAACTGTTCTTGCCATTAAAGTATTAAATATTAAAGTAAGTAATACCACTTTAAAAGTATGTTTATTGCAGTAAACAACTTTTGATGTAACAGTTTGGGAATGGTCTGTTTCAGTATAAGCATAGCATAAGGCCCTGTGCAGACAGCAATTTTGTTAATTCAAAATTGATCTATTGTTGATTAAACACACATTTGTTTTCAAATACACTCTTGAATATACACATTACTAGACTCTTGGCCTAGACGTTTCCTGCAGACGGTGTAAACATTAATTTGTGCTTAATTGGTCGCAGTGCATTGTTAAAATAGAAATCCACCAAAGTCAAAACTGACCCGTCTCTCAAATAAAATGGCAAGTGACAAACTAATTGGTTTAATGGATGTGATGGCCAAAATACACACACAAATCAAATAGTCACAATAGCAATTACATACTGACATGCCCTAAATCGAGCAATGGTTGCCAGCTCATTAAAGCCCCTTGAGTCACTTTTTTATGGTTTTAATGAGTGTATATATAAGACCTCTTTTTTGTTGTCACAAAATATACATATACCCACGCTGAATCTTGGTCTTTACAAAGATTCTTCCTTTTAATGTGAAACATACACAAAAAGGTTTTCTTCGCCACTGTTGATTCAAATTGTTCTTTCGAGGGTCAGGCTAAGAACACGGTAAAGCTGTTTCACAATAATGCTATTGTCCTGTTGCAATAAGCTCTATATAAATTACCCTAAACTTGGCTAGCAAACTTACAAAAAGATGGATTAAAATGAGAATGTGTTTGGACACAAGGTTACATCTTTACCATAGTACTGGCCGAAAACTATGACAATTAATGTCTGTATGCATCATGCTTGAACCTAAATGACTGTCCCTGATCACTCATCAACCCTGTCGTTTATCTATTTTCTCTTACTTGTCCTTTTTTAAACTTTTTTCTTCACCCACCTTTCCTCCTTTTTCTCTTTCACCTCACTTTTCTCATTTTTCTTCAGGCAAAGCTTCTCCCATTCAGTCTGTAACCTCCAGGGTCAGATTGAATACATACAGCCATAAATACCATCTATTATTTACAAGCAGCTGCAAACAGATCTGCAGCCCTTTACCGGGAAGATCTGTCTGTCAAAGCATCATATTCATACATCAATCTGGCCATCTCTCCTTCTGGCTAACTGTACTGACACAAACACACAGACATGGCCAATGTAATCCAGTGTCAACTTCAGCAAGTCTGAATGAAAATAAAAACGTTTTCTTTTGCTTTTCGAAACTTTAATTTATATATATATATATATATATATATATATATATATATATATATATATATATATAGAGGGCGGCACGTGGCTTAATGGTTAGCACATTCGCCTCTCAGCGCTAGGGATTCCCGGTTCGAATCCCCATCTGGGTGGAGTTTCCATGTTCTCCCCGTGTCCGCGTGGGTTTCCTCCGGGTACTCCGGTTTCCTCCCACAGTCCAAAAACATGGATCAAGTTAATTGAATTCTCGAAATTGCCCCATATAGAGTGTGTCTGTGTGAGTGAGTGTGTGCCCAGCGATGGATTGGCGCCCTGTCCTGGGTCTATCTGCCCAGCGCCCGAAACGTTCTCCCCTGGATGGGCATGGGGAACCCCACCGCGACCCTAATAGAGAATAAGCGGGAGATAATGAATGAATATATATATATATATATATATATATATATATATATATATATAGAGAGAGAGAGAGAGAGAGAGAGAGAGAGAGAGAGAAACAATGTTACACAGTGCCAGATTTGTAGTAGTATTATTAGTAGTAGTTTCTTGCTTTGAGAATTTTGCTATTGCCACTGGCATTAAGCATTTTACTTTGGTACTAATCTCATGTGTGTTAGTTATTACTTGATTTTGTTTCTTTTCGGCTTTTTGTTTATGCGTATAAAGTTAAGCGTTTTGATGTTTTGGTTTATGTTTCCATTCTTTGCTTATTTGTTATATCTTCTGAGCAATGGTTGTAATTCATGTTTTTAAGTTCTTTCTTTGCCTGTTATTCTCTAGACATTTAATTATGCCAGGGCTTTTTGTGATTATTCCAGTATTTCTATCTGCATGCATTTCTGCATGCGTTTTTAATTTTATCAGTTCTATTTACCATCCAGGGCGGCACGGTGGCTTAGTGGTTAGCACTTTCGCCTCTCAGCGCTAGGGATTCCCGGTTCGAATCCCCATCTGGGTGGAGTTTCCATGTTCTCCCCGTGTCTGCGTGGGTTTCCTCCGGGTTCTCCGGTTTCCTCCCACAGTACAAAAACATGGAACAAGTTAATTGAATTCTCAAAATTGCCCGCTACAGAGTGTGTCTGTGTGAGTAAGTGTGTGCCCAGCGATGGATTGGCGCTCTGTCCTGGGTCTATCTGCCCAGCGCCCAAGATGTTCTCCCCTGGATGGGCATGGGGAACCCCACCGCGACCCTAATAGAGGATAAGCGGGAGATAATGAATGAATGAATATTTACCATCCATGAATACCGCTAATGAATACTTCATTAGCACCTTTTCTATTTTATATACATGTATACAGTATATGCAGTATATATATATATATATATATATATATATAATATTGTTATTATTATTATTATTATTATTATTCTCCTCCTTGGATCACCACCTTACCGTGGTGGAGGAGTTTGCGTGCCTGAATGATCCTAGGAGCTATGTTGTCTGGGGCAAAAAGCCCCTGGCAGGGTCTCCCAAGGCAAATTGGTCCTAGGTGACAGGCCAGACAAAGAGTGGTCCGAAAAATACCCCTATGAAAAAAGACAACAAGAGCACGTGTACCCTGCCCGATATAGGGTTATCGGG
>JAFMOD010000320.1:922226-937226 GCA_019802435.1 Corydoras maculifer
TCCAGGCAAGTCCGGCTGGAAGGAGGCCCCGGGGAAGACCCAGGACACGCTGGAGGGATTATATCTCTCAGCTGATCTGGGAACGCCTCGGGGTTCCCCCAGACGAGCTGGTGGAGGTGGCTGGGGCGAGGGAGGTCTGGGTCTCCCTACTTCGGTTGCTGCCCCCGCGACCCGAACCCCGGACAAGCGGAAGATAATGGATGGATGGATGGATGGATTATTATTATTATTATTATTATTATTATTAAAATGCAACGACACTGCCATTGGCATGGTGGTGTGTTTGCACTGATAAGATGAGATCAGATGCAACAATGCTGCTGAAATTTATAAACTAATCAGTCACAGAGAAAGGGATGAAAAGCAGCTGACTGATCCTTTTATAACCTCAAGATAAGATCACTGTAAAGCACTTGTTACAGGTCTTTAAAAAATACGTATCGGCTCTTACCCTTCATTGTTGACTATTACACTATTAAACCAAATGGTTTTTATACAGTTTAATGTTGTAGGTTTTTGTTGATTGCAGTTGTTTCTGAGTTTCCAAGTTTGTTTTTCTGCTACTAATTTTATCTCATGCAAAACTATTTTGTGACAATTTTGTAAAAAGCAGCGTATGACAAAAGTTTCAATTTTAGACTGCTGAACCTAATAAACCTGCAGGTAAAAATATCAAGTCACAGCATCATTAAAGTAACATTTTTACAAATGACTAATTACTGCAACAATTAAGATATTGTCAACAACGTTAAGCTGTAAGGTAGATGTGTCCAATATACCTGCTTTGTAATGGTCCAGTAGGGGTTCTGACCATTAAAGAACAGAGTAAAGGGGACTAGCAAAGTATGAGAGAATCAGGTAACAGCCACTAGAGTGCTTCTATGAGATTTTGTGAAACTAATAAAATGTACAATGAGTGTAAAACATAGACGTAAAAGTGTCCAGTGAGTGCATATACTCCTATAAAAGTTAACCACATAAAAGTACAATATTTTTTAAATATATAACCATCAGGTTAGTAATAACATTTCCCATTATATATATTCCCTATATATACTGAACCCTTATATATTTACTTTGAATATAATTAACAATTATTCAATATTTAATGTTTGTCAGTGAAGACATTTGCTTGATAAACATCATTAAATTTCTGCTGTACTTCTAAATGTAAAATATAAATATAAAAAAGAATCAATGTGAGGCTTATTTTTTTAAGAAAAGTTTTAGGGGTCACCAATTTATTTGACATTTTATGGGGGTTACGCAGTTTTAAAATAATCTTTTTTACTATCTGCAATAAACAGAAATGTTCCGGAAATTTAAAAATATCATTAAGTTTAGGGCCAGGCTTTAAAACACTGTTGAATGTATTTGACTTTTAAGTTAGATGGCATTGCATGAAATACTGTCATCAATATGATGGTGAATATTATAGTCACATGGGCTTGTTATCTCCTAATACACTTTACACTTACATGAATATATTTAACCTGAAACTCATTTTACTCATTTGGTCAAATGTGTCCAGTTTTTTTGTTTTTTAGGGAATGAAAACAATAAAACCAAAGATGAAAGTGGCCCTCCACATTGTTATAGGTAATAAATGTCATGTTATATGGGTGCATCTATGCATACAGTGTAAATGACTTGCATATGTGTAAATCTACCAGAAAGTGAAATTTTGGGATTATACAAAGACATATGTTGCTATCAAGGAGATTTCTTGGAAATCTAATGTTATTTCATCAGACCTTATTTTGAACTTAATCTGTCACTTATTTAAAAAATACAGATGCACATTGCACTTTCACAATTACAGAATGACAGAATTACACATCTGTTTTTCTGCATACTTCAATAGTACATTTTTCGATTTTCTAATTTAAGCTTTAATTATTTCTGGAAGGCATTCCACAAGCTTTAGGAGAGTTAATGGGATTTTTTTTTACCAATCTTTAAAAAATGTTCATACACTGATGTTGTACAAGAATGTCTGGCTCACAGTCTCTGCACCAATTAATCCCAAAGGTCTTCTATTAAGTTCTGTCAGAACTCTGACGGGCCAGTTAAGTTCTTCCACACCAAACTTACACATCCATGTTTTAATGGACCTTGCTTTGTGTACTTGTTCAGTCATGTTAGAACAGGAAGGGTCTATCCCAAAATTGTCCCAACGAATGTTTTAGTACGGATTTCGTTCACTAAAACTAAAGGGCCAAGCAGAACAAAAATAACACATCATAAACCTACTGAACTTTTAGCCATTCATTTTGAAAATCAGGTTATGAATGTCAAATGTAACACACACATCCACATCCACATCTTTTCTATTACTTCTAGGTTGTTCAAAGCCTTTTAATAATTATTTATGCATGTAAAATTATAATTGACATTCATCTTAGTTGCAGTAATAGTAAAATTATTTGTAGGTATATTTTAATATAGTTGAATCAATTCAATGTAAGTTTAGTGAAAGTTAAGTCTTGAAGCAATTTATTAAGTAGAAATGAGCAGCTTTTATTACATTTATATATGCATATTCTAAATAAGAAATACAGCATTTAACTATTTAGTTTTAGATTATTTCACTCTCTGTTTTGCACTTTTCAGCCCTGGGGAAAATGATGTCATATGTCTACATTAAATACATACTCCATGGCTTTATTGGCCTAATATGATGGGAGAATTCCCACTGTACAACACAAATGTATCTCCATCTCTTATTCACCACTGCCCTCATTAAACCAAGTTAATGCTGCTTTAGCATCACAGCCTTTTTGTCCCATCTGGCAAAGTCGTGGGTCACCTTCACTTCTCTGCTGTTTGACTTTTAATGCATTACCTTCCTCTGAGGACCACCGATTATCTGCCGGGACAGACTAATGTGCACCGAACACTTTGGGTATGGTCCTAAAGTCTAAAGGAAGATTGACAGGTCTCTATTTTCAGATCTCAATCAACCCTAGAAAAACCCGAGCAAAAATAAATAAACACATCTCATAAGTGGAAAATACTATTAAACTATTACCGTTTAATTATTGGTTGTTTAAAATACTGTGATTAATTTACTAAATCATTCTATTTGGCATAATATATTACAGTAAAATATTAAAACAATTCATAATATAATGCATCTGCATTAATCATTTAATAACCATTAAAAGTGCTCATTTTTCTTAATCTAAGTACTTTATATAAAATATAAGTACACAGTTCTAAGAGGCCTTTCACAGTGACTGGTAAAAACACAGATCTAATTATTTTTCTCATTCTACATCTGAGATAAGAATACAAAGAGAAAACTAAAACATCTCAAAATAAGGCGACTACCAAATTACACACACACGCACACACACACACGTGTGGTGTGGTGTGTGTACTACATCTAAAACAGGTCTAATAAACCTGTTTAACATAGAGGCTAAAAATAGTCATCCAAGAAATATATTTTTAGTTTAGCATGAATGTCCCCTAGTGTACAAAATACATAATATGCCATTTGGTTTGAAAACTTTTTGTTTGATTTACTTTAACCTTAGTCCCACTGCACACCTTTTGTCCCTCTCATCCACTTAAAGCTCTCTCATTCAAAATTAGATCTAACCTCAAAAAATGCTATTTTGAATGAATGTGCAGAAATTCCCACAGACAAGCTCTAAAATCTTGTAGAAAAATTGAATAATTTGTCTATTTATCTTTTATATAAAGAAATACTACAGGCGGTACGGTGGCTTAGTGGTTAGGACCTTCGCCTCTCAGCACCAGGGATTCCCGGTTCGAATCCCCATCTGGGTGGAGTTTCCATGTTCTCCCCGTGTCTGCGTGGGTTTCCTCTGGGTTCTCTGGTTTCCTCCCACAGTCCAAAAACATGGATCAAGTCAAATGAGTTCTCCAAATTGCCCCATATAGAGTGTGTATGCGTTCGTGTCTGTGTGAGTGAGTGTGTGCCCAGCGATAGATTGGCGTCCTATCCTGGGTGTATCTGCTCAACACCTGAAACATTCTCCCCTGGATGGGCATGGGGAACCCCACCGCGACCCTAATAGAGGATAAAGCGGAAGATAATGAATGAATATAAAGAAATACTAAAAACAATAAAACATGTCACTTTTTTATTATATTATGTTTATACTGTTTCAATGTCTGTGTGTGTGCATGTGTATGTGTGTTTCTGATTTCACTGTTTGGAAATATACACATAAAGCTGGCAGTTAGGGCATTTGAATAAGCCACCAAATGCTGTTTGGCATTACTGCACCAAACACGTTGAATATTAATAACAGGAAAAAAAAAAAAAAAAATTCACCTATTAGTCTGCAATTTAATTTAGTACTTTTGTTTTCTAAGTTTACTGGCTGCTCACTAGAATAAATAAAGCTTTGTGCATGCTTTGTAATTATGTGGCTACTTGAGCTGGTTTTAGATTGGACCAAATAACATGTTCAATGCTGTTTCTTTACTGATTTCATAACCATGCTTGACATCATGGAACTTGGTTTGGCCTCTTACCAGGACCCCATCATGACATTTCAGGGAGGAACAATAATGCTCAATAGCATGAAACCACAAATCCACGCAAATTGCAGCAGCCCCACAAAGAACACAGACTCATTCTTTAAGGTTTACTCAGAAGCTTTTTTCAGTCTGATTGGTGGATTCATTACATTTTGAAAAAGGTGTATGAACACCATTTTAAAACCATGTGTATTAATATATAAAGTCCATCTTTGTTACGTGTTCTGCTTATATAGTTATAGAATTCTGAAATGTGTTCATAGAAATGTGTATCTAAAGAGATTTGGCTAAGGTCAAACACTGATCTGTGATTAAAAGACCTGGCTGCAATTAGTCTAGCAATGAATTGGTAATGTCATCAGCCAGCATTTATATATGCTTACTTTTTGTCTCATCTCATTATCTTCCGCTTAATTCTCTACTAGGGTCACAGTTAGAAGAGACACTAGGAGAACGTTTCAGGTGCGTTTTCAGTTCTTAATTAATTAATTTGTTTTAAATAAAACCCAATAAGTATGCTTTGATTCAGTAACAGTAACTTATGACCAGTTCCATACAGATCCATTATACACACGTGGACAAAATTGTTGGTACCCCTCAGTAAATGAAAGAGAAACCCACAATAGTCACAGAAATAACTTTAATTTGACAAAAGAAATTTCAACAGGGCGGTAAGGTGGCTTAGTGGATAGCACGTTCGCCTTTCAGCACTAGGGATTCCTGGTTCGAATCCCCATCTGGATGGAGTTTCCATGTTCTCCCCCAGTAAAAGTGAAGCAAAACACCAAAAACAAAGAAAGCAAAAAAAAAAAAGGAATAAAAATCTCTCAAAAGATTTTAATGTTGGCAAAACAGCAGTGGCTTGATAAAAGGCCAATCTGAAGCCAAGCTAGAGTAGCAGCCGGGAAAATACCTGTACACGAGTATTACCAATAAGAGGAAAAGTGATATGCTCCAACTCAGGTGTCGATAGAGGATGACCAAATCCCCTACAGGAATTTTACCGATGCTAGTGGCTAACGGCTACCGGTATGATCAAAGAGAGATGCAACCCGGTTTTCCCCACAAAACTCCTTACAAGAAGCACACGGATAAATAATACAGGAGTAAACAACAGTTATGTCCCGGCAACTCTCCTTATAGGGAACGTCTTGGCAATAAGTCCCACAATATCACCGACTCAGTAACTCGCCACAGCCCACGCCACGCATGCCACTGTACTCAAACGACCAAGCTAAATAGCTAACTAGCATGACGACATGAGGAAAGAAGGGAAGGCCACACCTCTTCTACGGCGGCTGCGCCACACCAAAAAGATAAGTAACGTAAGCGAGATTTACATCAGTTACATGTGAACCCAAGGTAACAGACCAAATCAGTTGGAGAGATTGTGGAGCCATCAATTTGGAAGGTCAGGACATAATGGATTGAGGGTTTAGCTGGGATTAGCTTTTTTTTAGCTGGAAAAAAAAGCTCTGTTTTTGCTTAATTTAATTTGAGATGATGGGCCTTCATCCAAACAGAAATATCGGTGAGGCAGGCAGATATCCGATTTGAGATCATGGTGTCGTCAGGGGCAAAAGACAAATGAAGCTAAGTGTCATCAGCAGAGCAGTGGTAAGAGAAACCATGAGCCTGAATGACTGTGCCCAGTGATGTCATATATGATGAAAAGAGGAGAGGACCAAGTACAGAGCCCTGAGGAACACCAGTGAGTACTTGGTGAGAGTTAGAGATCTCTCCATTCTATGACACATTGAAGGTCCTTCCTGTTAGATAGGATTGAAACCATTCAAGTGCTGTACCAGAAAAACCTAATTCAAATAGAGTGAACAATAGAATCTGATGATTTACTGTATCAAAAGCTGCTGAAAGGTCTAGCAGAATGAGGACAGAGGATTGAGAGTTAGCTTTGGCAGATTTAAGTGAGTCAGTCACAGAAAGCAATGCTGTCACAGTGGAGTGACCACACCTAAAACCAGAGTGATTGGGATTAAAGAGTTTTGTTCTGAGTAAGAAACCTGGAGACCTGTGTTCATACCACCCGTTCAAGTGTTTTAGACAGGAAAGATAAAAGTGATACAGGTCTGTAGCTTTCTACCAAATTTGGGCTGAGTGTAGGCACAGGAATGAAAGAACAGATTATTGATGTTAATTGCGAACCCCGGTCCAGAGAGATGCCAGATCGGACACTGAAACGCGCAACCCACAAAAGAAAAGCCCAGGCAATATCTGTAGAAGTTGTTGATGACAGCCTCTGGCCACCTCTTCGCCCGGTCGATCAGTGTCAGGAGGTGAATAAAACCCTGAGACATTGGAAGGGGACCAACGAAATCTATATGCACATGATTAAAACACTGTTCAGAGACTGGGAAAACAGCTAAAGGGGCTTTGACGTGCTAATGTACTTTAGCCTGCTGGCAGTCCACACAAGTGTTACCCCAATTGCGCACATCCTTCTTTAGGCCGCTCCAGACAAATTTAGTTGCCACCTGTCTCATTGAAGCCTACGTACCAGGGTGAGAAAGGCCATACCCCGCAGCAGTCTGGTACCCTCACTTTTGAAGGCCTGGATCTCCAGGTCAGTAACCTGGTCAATGGCCATGCCAGCATATGCCAATGTGCACAGCAGCAACAACTGAGTGAGAGAGGCGGTCAGCCACAGCGTTGCTCTTCCCAACATGCTGAATATTGGTAGTAAACTCTAATATGAAAGACAATTGTTCCCCAAGATGGCACAGAGTATGTCTGCTGTGTTGCGAGCTCCTACCTACTTGGGCAGTTCTTGGTTGGTTATGTGCTTTTTTTCACTCTTTTTGCACTAAACGTTACTGGCATCATTGTTTATGACCAACAAACACTTCTGGAAATCAGATCATCGATCATTCACCACATACCAGAATTTGAGTTCCACAACACTGCCCCTTTGTTTGTAAACATCGGTGAAACTCCATTTACCTGGGTCGCCCAGCCACGCACGTGCGCAAAAGAGGCAAGAGGGCCTTGCTTCCTCGTAAGGCTACGATGGCGTGCTTAACGACCGCCTTTTCCCACCTTACTATTGGCTAACGTGCAGTCCCTGGACAACAAGGTGTGTGAACTCCATGCACTGATCGCTTTCCAGCAGCATTATCTGCCTCACAGAAACCTGGCTATCCACGGACATCGTTGCAGGGAACTTTAATCAGACAAATTTTAGAGCTTTTTGTCCAGCACTATTTCAGCATATCACATGCTTCAAATGCAATCTCAGACACTGGACCATTGCTAAACATCAAACATGCATACAAAGCCCTCCCTTGACCCCCGTTCGACAAATCAGATCAGGCAGAGGCTAAAACAGGCACAGCCTATCATCAAGGAGGTACGCTGCTGGTCTGACCAATAAGACACTTCAGGACTGTTTTGATCATGTGGACTGGGAGATGTTCCATGATTTGTCAAACAGTATTGACAAATACGCAGACACAGTCACCACCTTCATATGCAAGTGCATAGATGACATAGTGCCCTTCAAATCAGTGTGCGTCTACCCCAATCAGAAGCCCTGGCTGAACCGTGACATCCACTACACAGCGCTGCTTTTAGATCTGGCACTACAAAGGAGTTTAACACTCTGTCCAGCACCAGTGCAGCGCTACCGGACAAGGTGAACTACTTCTATGCTCGGTTCGAGGCAGTTCACACTGCGCCCCCGGCGAATGCCCACCGCTGAAAAACCAAGGAGCTGATCGTGGTCTTAGGAAGCAGGAGAGAGTACACTCGCCGTTCTCCATCAATGGGACTGGGACTGGAAAAGGTCAGCAGCTTCATGTTCCATGATGTTTACATCAGCGAGGATCTGATATGGACAGAACACACCACACAGGTGGTAAAGAAGGCCCAACAATGCCTCTACTTCCTTAGACAGCTGAGTATATTTGGTCTGAAACAAATATATAAATTGGCAGTACATCACCGGAGTTCAGCTCCCAAACCTTCTGGATTTATACACAAGCCGCTGCCTGAGTAAATCTAGAGGTATGATAAAGGAACCCACTCACCCAAGCCACTGCCTGTTCTCACAGTTGCCAAGTGGAAGGAGGCTCAGAAGCTTAAAGACCATTACATTACATTACATTACATTTACATTTGGTCATTTAGCAGACGCTTTTATCCAAAGCAACTTACAAGGTGAGCACAGGGTTAATCACTACATCACTGGAGCAATGAGGGTTAAGGGTCTTGCTCAAGGACCCACATTGGTAACTTCAGTGGACCTGGGATTTGAACCCCCAACCTTTAGATTTATAGCCCAACACCCTAACCACTGAGCTACCTTGCCCTTCCAGAACCAGAACCAGCCAGTTCAGAGACAGCTTTTTCCTCCAGGCAACCAGGCTGTGGAACGGCCAGTAGAACAGTGGACTGCCCACGTCACACCACTGCCATCTTACATAAATTCTCTGCACCTTGCACTTTTTCACTTCACCTTTCACGGCACCTTCGGACATTCCCACACATCCTCGGGCGTTCCCATTTCCTATTTTTATTTCATTTTTATTTAATTCCATTCCATTTTTTAAATAATACTTTTTGATATGAATTTAATTTATATATTTTTTTCTTGTAAATAATTGCTATTTGCACAGTAGTGGGTAACTGCACCTAAGCTTTTCACTCAGCTGTACACATGTACTAGGTGATGTGACAATAAAAATCCTTGAATCCAATTGCTATTGCTGCTGCTATTGCTGAAACCAGCGGTTTGTGGTCGACACTGTGAATTGGTGGCCTTTCAAGAGAAAACAGAAATGACATATAGCTAGAAATGGGGCAAAGAGCTCATGGTCAAAGGTGCTGTCTTTATGTTTATTTGGGCGCAGCTGCCGAATAAAGAATGCCAGTGGTTGCCAAGTGCCGATAACCCACTGTTCATGCACGGCTCCTACAACATCCGATGTGTTGGTGGTGATGGTGATAGGTGCATCAGGAAAAGGGTGTGCCAGCATGGTAGCCTCTGCCAGCACTCACTTGGAGGCATGGAATGCCAGCTCTCGCTCCTTGGTCCAGTCCACCAAGTGCCTGGCAGGTTTACCTTTCTGCACCTCATACAGGGGGTGCATGAGCCTGGCTGCTTGCGGGATAAAACAGTGGTAGAAATTTATCATGCCCAAGAATTCCTGTAAAGCTTTAATAGTGTGGGGGGCGGATAAACCCCTGTATTGCCTCCACCTTGGCGGGAAGCGGAATGGCTGGCACAGGCAAAGTGGTGACCAAAGAATTCAATGGTGGACAACCTGAAATGGCATTTCGCAGGGTTGATAATAAGGCCAACTTGGACGAGGTGCTGGCAACTTTTGCAATCAGTATGTCATCCAGTTACACAAAAACGAAGGGCAGATCATGCAGTCCATGAGACCGAAGGTTTGTCTCGCAGTTTAGAGACCGAAAAGCATGCAAAGGACATGCCAATGGGGTCATTACAGCAGTCTTTGGAACTGTTCTGGTGGTACCTGCGGCCCAAATCCACCTTAGAAAAGATCTATGCACCTGCCAGGCGAGCAGAATAATCCTGTATGTGCAGGACCGGGTAATGGTCTGGAGTGGTGGCGTTATTAAGGCAACAATAAACACTGCATGGTCACCACCCACCACCTGGTATCGGGAGCATATGCAGACCTCTGCACAATCCCAAGGCGTTCCATGGTGTTGGACAGAGAGCTTCCAAACGTCTGAGCTGGCCGTGGACAGGTGGGCCAGTGGTGGTGATATGGTGCTTGACATACTCATCAGAGGGGGGGAGAATGTGCTGGACAACTTGGAAGAGATGAAGTGACTGAGGGAGCATGGAAGCAAAAAATGAAAGTCTCTGGATTGCCCATTTTTGATGTCGATTAACAAATTATTAGCGTGCAAGAAATCCACGCCCAGAAGTGGCGTGGAAACTTTGGCCAGAATGAAATTCCAAACAAAACTGCTGCCCACTAAAACACAATGGCACATCCATCCATATGTAAGCATGGCGCTGCCGTTGGCTGCTTCAAGTGGTGGAACTACTCCCTGGGACTCCACATCTGATTTCGAAATCGGTAGTACGCTAACCTGAGCCCTGGTGTCACAAATAAAATGGCGGCCAGGTTGAGCACCTGTCAGGTAAGCAGCTGAAATGGCCTGCATCCATAGCCACTAACAGGTGCCAGCTCCGCCGTTTTACTTAAAGCCATACGGTGAGCGGCATTTCTTAGCCTTGTCCCCAAAACGTGCATAGTAGAAAATAAGAGCCGTCCCGGGCTGTGGTGCTGCAGGCCACATGGCAGTGTGACACTGCTGTCGGACCAAAACTATTTTATCTGCCTCTCTCGACAGAGCCCGGTATTTCTCAATGATGAAGTTTGCTAGAGCAGCATGGACATCACCCGGCAGAAAAAGCTCTTTGAAGAGAAAACATGGCTTGTGCTCACACAGAAGCGACAACATGTGGTCCATGAGCATGTGGTCTCAGATGGTTTGGAATCGCCAAATGCCGATAATGAGTAAAAAGTTTGCGAGAGTAGAGATTTTAATCCATCTTATTTACAGTCCTCTGGGGGTAGTAGTGCTAAGGCTACTACTAAGGCTGTAGTGCTGTTTAGCGCTGCAACTATGTAATAGAATTTGGTCTCGTCATCTGTGTTTCTTCTAATAGCAAACCGAGCCTCAACTTGAACAAACCAAACGGTGTCTTGTTGCTTCCAGAATTCCAGTAATTTCAGGGCTATGGCGTTTGTGGCCATGTTTATAAACTTTGAAATCGTTCAAAGAATCGTCGGAGACGCCAGTGTTGGAGTATGAATGAGACGCTGAGGCGAATTAATCGTAAAAACTACCAAAACAGAATCACCAGACAAAATCCTACTTTCTAAAGTGAACACGACTCCTAAATGAAGCCTGACCTTAAAGGGCAGGTGAAAAACTACCCCTATAACAGGGTTGGTTTGTGCATACTGAGTATTAATGTCCACTAACCAACAATATGCTTCATTTTTCCATCTGTGACCATAGAGCTGATGTGCTTGGCAAAAAGTTTTAAAGTTAAATTTTTGTCTCATCTGTCCATAGGACATTTCCATAGGACATTCTACAAGTAGGTTTGGGTCCTGTCAACATGTATTTTGGCAAATTCCAGTCTGGCTTCTTTGATTTTTTTTCAACAATGGTGCCCTCATTGATCTTCTCCCATGAAGTCTACTTTGGCTCAAACAACAATTGATGGTGGAATCTGAAAATGATGTTCCTTGAACTTAAAGTTCACCTTTTTAGGCTTTTTCTAGGCTTTTTTGTTACCATTTGTATTATCCATCACTTTGATTTGTCATCAGTTGATTTGTCATCAATCTAATGTATCTTTAATTGTTGCTTAATATGTGCAACTGTAGTCACAGAAACATCGGCTGCTTGGAGATGGTATTATAACCTTTACCTTAGCATGCTTGTCTTTAATTTTCTTTCTAATCTCCTGAGACAATTCTTTTCTTTGCTTCCTCTGGTCTATGTTAAGTGTGGTACACACCATGTCATTAAACAGCACAGAGATTACCTGTTGCTCTATTGCTCTATAGCCCCACTGATTAACAAGATGGTAGACACCTGTGATGCTAATTACTGAACACACCTTGATTTAACATGTCCCTGTGGTCCCTGTGTGTCCCTGTGGTTACACTATTTTTATGGGGTACCATCATATCCATCCAGGCATGTTTCATGAGTTTACTTTTTAAAATATTTTTGTTGAAACATGGTTGAAAATTTTCATTTGTTTATTTTGATAGAATTTTTATTTGATATTAGTTTTAGCAGATTCAAGTTATTTCTGTGACAATTTTGGACGATTTTGTCTACATGTGTAATGAACAATAAAGCTATGTATGTTTTTTTTAATACTGAACCTGTACTAAGCAACAAGGTACCGTAAGGGTATGTTGCATGAGCTGTGTCCTGTGGTTTAGCTTGTAATTTGAGGGAAGGGGGGGGGAGTAAGGAAAACGCAATTCTTAGATATAGGGAACTTCTGCTTCTGCTTTGTTCAAGCTATTGTGACATAAACCTGTACAAACACACCACGACCATTTCAAGCTGTATATAAAACTAATACATAACTCACAAACATGCATCTTTCTCTTGCAGCACCTGTTGCTAAACTTCCTGTTCGGGCACTTACATGCATTCTCAAGTCAACCTTTTGCAATGATTTGTATTCAATGACTAATTGAGAATATTAATATTATTTTGTTTTAATCAATATTTTTAAGTCTGTCATACCAAGATCAATTGAATGCATAAATTATGTATGTGATTCTGAAGAAGTGTATGTACCTCTGGGCTTAGTCGGGTGTTCCAGTGAAAAGTTTATATTTAAGATCTTAGTTTAGAGTTAAATTTTTAATTAGAGTTGGTCTGTTTCATGAAATAATTCTCTGTTGTATACCTATTTGGGTAAATATATTTATTTAAAGTCATACATAAGAGAGATATACAAATAAATTAACAGTATTAACAGGTAAATAGAACAGTAACAACAGAGTAGGATTTAGTACATGTCCAGATAGTGAAGTGCATGAA
Source organism: Corydoras maculifer (assembly GCA_019802435.1). NCBI lineage: Eukaryota > Metazoa > Chordata > Actinopteri > Siluriformes > Callichthyidae > Corydoras > Corydoras maculifer. The sequence continues at coordinate 935,325 of JAFMOD010000320.1, forward strand.
AGACTATCACTATTATAAATATTGACTTGAATATAAAATAACATAAATTCATTCATTATCTCCCACTTTACATTGACCTTTACTCTTCATTCCTCACTGACCTACTTTACATTTTAAAATTATTAATTATTCATTCATTATCTCCCGCTTTATCCTCTAGTAGGGTCGCGGTGGGGTTCCCCATGCTCATCCAGGGGAGAACGTCTCGGGCGCTGGGCAGATAGACCCAGGACAGGGCGCCAATCCATCGCTGGGCACACACTCACTCACTCACTCAAACACACTCTATATGGGGCAATTTTGAGAATTCAATTGACTTGATCCATGTTTTTGGACTGTGGAAGGAAACCGGAGAACCCGGAGGAAATCCACGCAGACACGGGGAGAACATGGAAACTCCACCCAGATGGGGATTCGAACCGGGAATCCATAGCACTGAGAGGCGAACGTGCTAACCACTAAGCCACTGTGCCGCCAAATAACATAAATAACATATAATAATAATAATAATAATAATAATAATAATAATAATAATAATAATAGGGCGGCACGGTGGCTTAGTGGTTAGCACGTTCGCCTCTCAGCTCTAGGGATTCCCGGTTCGAATCCCCATCTGGGTGGAGTTTCCATGTTCTCCCCGTGTCCGTGTGGGTTTCCTCCGGGTTCTCCGGTTTCCTCCCACAGTCCAAAAACATTGATCAAGTTAATTGAGTTCTCCAAATTGCCCCATATAGAGTGTGTCTGTGTGAGTGAGTGTGTGCCCAGCGATGGAATGTCCTGGGTCTATCTGCCCAGCGCCCAAAACGTTCTCCCCTGGATGGGCATGGGGAACCCCACCGCGACCCTAATAGAGGATAAAGCGGGAGATAATGAATGAATGAATGAATAATAATAATAATAATAATAATAATAATAATAATAATATATCCTTATTAATCTTTTATATACATTTTTATCCCCCTTATAATTACCAAACTGTATACATAGAAATATGTATATCTCAGTTTATCTTCAGTAATGCTTCATCTGAATCAATCTACCTGTCAATATCTATTTTATGGCTATAAAAGACATCTTATTGTTTAGAAAGACAGTATAACTCATGTAGCCAGAATAATTGCCTTTATTGAGGAAACAAACCCAGGGTACACAAGTCTCCTTCTACTGAAGCTGCAACACATAAAAAATCAACATCAATAACCTTATAAAATTGCAATATTATAAAAATAACACTCACCAAAAATCTTGATTAAATCCTGATTATTTGTACACAAAATCCATCCTCCTTTTTTCCTCCAAAAAAAAAGATGAATTAAGTAAATTAAAAAGTCCTATTTTTTCCATTAAAGTTAATGGTGAATGTAGAGTAATTTTTTTTGTATGAGTTTTATTTCGGTGAAAATCAACAGAAGTGGTACACTCTTGGACTATGCAATCAAATGCATGAATACACTGACCTAGCGTTTGCTTGCTAGAGGACCTTGGTGTCGCCAAGTCAAAATCCGATTGGTTAGAACATCAGTTTGAGCACGACCAATTTTATGCTACCAGGCAGCAGAACTTTTCTTTGGCCCTGGCAATAAATTAAGCTGAAATGTGATTGGTTAAGCAACCATAGAGTAACTATGAAAAGGAAGCGGACAGACCATTTGGAATGATTAATTAATAATTATGGACAAAATATACTTAACATAAGTCTGTGATTCAGATATTCTTAAGCCAGCCATGAGAAAGAGAAAGATTTCTTGGTAATCTTACTGTTATAATAAGTGCTTTGCCTCAACTAAATGTTGTGCACCATACTCTTCTGTCGCCTGTGCCTCTAGTGCTATCACTTAACTCACTTAGTGTGCCTACTGAGTATCAGTAATTGTTATCAATCTAATGGAGGGTCTCAATATT